>CAJUYH010002636.1:31557-70099 GCA_910591685.1 Galerucella tenella
AGAGAGAGAGAGAGAGAGAGACACACAGAGAAAGAGCAATACAATTTATGTGGATATGTATACATAGAAGGGGCATAAAATAAAAACATATATATATATACATACACATAAATAGGTAGATACTTTTATTACCATCCTGGTTGAATTTAGTCATAAATGCAAAACAATATCTATAGATAAAATTCCTATTGAATAATCTCATAAAAATTGATAGATATTATAAATAATTAAAATGGAAACATAGCAGAGACCTATTGACTGTATGGAATAAAATAAAAAATTCAATTTATACGAATTAAAATTCAAAAATTGGAAAAAATAAAAAAAACGCCAATTGAAGTGAGCATACTGCAATATTGCAATGCAATCAGACAATAAAACTAAATTCAATATGAAGCTACTGCAAAAAATTGCAACAATATTAAATATCAAATAAAATAAATAATAATAATTGCAATAATAATATTGTTATGATGTGGTGGTTTTGATGGAGGACAGGATGCAAAAGCTATATATAGATTGAGGTCTGTTGGTGTGTTACCATATTTTTATTTGCTATCGTGAAGAAAGTTGAAATGAGAAAATGGGGGCTGGCCCTGATGTCTCTACTCGGCGGGGGTGTGGATACTGTTGCAGTGCTGATAGGGTGGGTGTATATATATTATTCGGTGATCTTACTACGACGACGCAAGCCAGAACACCACCGACCGCCCACCTACCTACCTACCTACCACCTATATCAATTCATATTATCGACTAATTATTATTATCATTATTAATAAAGAAAAGAAACAAAAAAAAAAATAATTTGATTAATATATAAATTAAAATTCCATTTTTGTCTGTTTACAAATGAAATATATGTTTTTCAAAGATGAAAGAATATATGAATGAAAGAGTTGGAGAGTTAGGAAGAGAAAACGCGAGAAAAAGAGAGTGGAGTGTGAGTGAGATTGTATAGAAGAGGGAACACCACACGTGTCATCGACAACGGAAAAATAAATAAATTCCAGTAGCTGTTTGCCGATGTATTGCAGAGCATCATGGAGGTCTCTTATACATAATGTTTACCTTTTGGATGACAGATCTTATGGCCTAATGAGCGAGACAGAAAGTGAGAGAGAGCGAACGAAAAAAAAAAAAATGAAAAAGATATGCCCTACTTAACTGCAAAAACAATAATTATTACGAGTTAATAGCATATCAATTGATTAATAGGTACAAAGAAAAAATGGAAAAAAAAAAATTGTTTTGAATTCATTTTTTGGTTTTATCAATAACAATGACAATTTAAATTGTAGATTGTTCACAATCAACCGATGATTAAATTACGAAATGATTTATATATATATATATATATGTGTGTGTATTTATACGATAATATTATTAATTTAATATGCCAATTATTTACAGTTCAATAGTACCATTAACTATGTCAGTAGAGCAACAAAAAAGAATTGATTGAGAGGAGGAAGGAGTATCTCTCCGCGTTCAGTCGGGCCATGTGGCATTTTCAAAAGATATGAAATCATATGACTATATACATGGTACCATCAACTAAATATAGTTTATTGCGTTACTGAGTATTAATGAAATACAAATTGAAATATTCATAGCACGAATCAGAGTCATGGTTATATGTTACATTTAATATTTCACGTTTCAAACATGTTTGAATTACATGTAACAATCAATGCGGATTATTTATTAAAAAGAAAATACACTGAGAAATTTTTTTTTCCTGAATCCAAGTCAAAAAAAAAGTAACATAAAAAATTTTGGTCGGTATTTAAATTAACAATTTTCTTATAGCAAGTAAAATTTTAATTGATGTAATGCAAAGTTTACTGGAAGTGAGTGAATAATTTACTTGATAAAATCAGTTAACACTTTAGTTGTTACAATCTAAAATAAATACTTGCAACAAGTAAAATTTTATTTGCATTGTCAAGCTTCAACGATGAAGAAATAAATTATTTAGTTATAGTGAGAAATTATTTTGCTTAAAATCATAGAAAAATTACACTGGAATTAGAAAAAAAACTTGTACAGTAATTTTTTTCGAATAATTCTTCTCTTTGTGTACATCAATTTGACATTCACAATGTTGTATTTTATTTACAATTTTTTTCTTCTTTTTTTTTTATGATTATTAAAGTGTTAGCTTTCTTCATTGCTCTGTTTCAGTTCTACTTTGCAACGTGTTGTTGATTTTGTTCTGTTAGTAATTGAGAGAATAATTAGGAAATGAAGGACAAAAAGGAATATCTCTTTTCATTTATCTCATTCCTTTAGTTCTAATATATATATATATATATATATATACAGTAATTTACATACATTAATCGTTAACCAAAAAAATCTAAACATCTCATTCGTACACGTGTCCTCTGTATATTTTTACTCCTTGTCGGTCTCTGCACCGGCCCCCCATTTTTTTTTTTTTTTTTTCATTACTCCATTCACAAAACTCAAATTCAAAGCCTTCAATGAAACATATTAAAGAATAAAAAAAACTAAAAGAACAAAAAAAAAGAAGAAATATATAACAAGATTGTATATGAAAATATTTTTCTTTTTACAGGATTTTATCGATTTACCGAGAAACACCGCAGGACTGTATGATATGAGAAAGTGAATACCGAAAATTTATTTGCCATAAAATGCCATTGAAATAACGCTCGTTCCTTTGCTTATATTAGACATTCATTAACGAGCTATAAAAGATTTTTTCAAACATGACAAAATGCATGTAATGGAAGTATTAATATTCAAATAATGAAAATTAAAACAATTGATTGATTCATAATGTATATAAGATACTTTGTATTATTTTTTTCTTAATTTTCATTTCACTGTTGTTTCAATTAAAATAAAATTTGATATAAAATATATTGTGGTTGATAACTAGAGCAATTACATTCATTAGCAATGTAACAATCTGGAAAATTGAAAAAATAATATTCGCAATTAAATATTCTATTATTATTGAAATAACCGTTAAAAAAAATTACAATTGTACAAAAAAATATTGTACCAATTGATTTTACAATATTGTAATTTCAAAAGACGTCGCATAAATTTCAAAAATTAAATTGTCCCTAAATAAATCGACGGTTTTCGAACAAGACCGTCACAATTCAAAACTACGAAATTTTTTCACAAGAAGCCTATAAACATTTTACACAATAAGGTGACTTGGGGACAATGTAAACGACCAAGGAAACCTCAAATGTTTGTTCTTGTGTAAAATAAAAACTGGACAAAATAAATAAAGAATATTTCATAAAAATAAACATACTCTCACTTTTTCCCATTTATCCGTCGCTTAATCAACAACAACTTTCTAACTCTCTTCCTACCCAAAAATATCTATAAATTATAATTGTTCCATCATGAACACAAAAAAATTATTATTTTTAAGTTGTCGTATTATTTTATTTCAATGTCAAACTATAAATTCAATTTAATTATTTATCCTACTCATTTGAATAGTAAATAATATAAATGTCTGTGTATTCACAAGAAATTCATTTAATTTAGTATATACACCGCATATATATACAAATATATACACACACATACACCCATATATATTGAAGAGAGCGAAGGAAAAAGTGTACAACTAACAGTTGAAAATAGTATATACATACATATATATAAATAGTATTATGCACTTATGTGCCTGTACCGCAAGAGTTCTCTAAATTAATTTCTCGAGCGTTCGAGTGGTTTTATCTGCCTCATTCCCAGGCTAACTCCCTCCCTTTGAGCCCTCCATCATGAAACCATACTCAAAGTGGCTGTATAAATGGCAAAAACCACACTTCTACTAAACATATTGGGACGACTGTCACTACTAATTAATTAAACGCAATATTTCCGTGTAAATAGCAATTGGAATTTATCTTAATGAGTGTAATAAAGAGAATATGTATCTACAATTGCAATATATTAATGTATAATTTATAATCGTGTGAATTGAACAGATAAAAATATTGCGATAAATTAAAAAAAAGTATCGACAAAGTAAATTTGTGTCCGCAGACAATATATATATATATAAATAATTTTATTATATTACACTAGTAGATATATGTTTATATATAGATATGTATTCTTTTTTTTTTGTCTTATCTGATTTTCACATTCAGGGTCATCATCGTCATGGTGGGCGTTAACGGCTCACATGAGTGGTCCCTAATCTGTATATATATATATATATATTTTTTTTTATTCAATCGTGGTATATATAAACATGTACCAAAAATATTAACATTGAAATATTCATTAGTTTAGTTGAGTTGAATTTTATTTAAATGGTAACAATAGTATGGGGTAAATAATTATTTTTGGTTTTGAATGGTCATACAGAGAGTTTCAATGATGTTGACTATTACATTTAATGATTTGTTTTTTTCTCAATGAAATGAATTTGTGAAGACGAACGGAAAATAAATTATTGGTGTATTGCAATGTGAATTTAGATGGATAATTAGCAGACTTTTTATTATTCTGCCAGATCCCTCTTCAACATGTTGATATGCTTGGACACATTCTATAAATATAATCCTTGGCATTGTCTTTCAATATAATAAATTATTTTTAAATATGTACGAAATAGTTCACGTGCCATAAACAATTGTGATTTTTAATAGGCGGAAGTATGGCGGCATTTAAATTATCTACATATGTGTGGCAGATTCATATGAGTATTGCGTCAAATTTGTCAGCAACCGAGAAGAAAAAAGAAAAAAGAAAAAAATGTTTGTGTTGAACATATTGTCTCGGAGGCATTCGAGGATGAGAAGAGCTTTTGTAATTTTCACGACTGTTTTTTTCTAGTAAATATATTGTCGTAACGGCTCATGTTACAATTTTTATTACGGTCACATGTCGCGTGTCCTGGCCCTCTTCAAGGGCTCACTGCAATATATGTCTTCGAGGGAGGTCGGCGCCAGTGACACCATGCAGCGGTTTTTTTTTTCTTTTCTCTCTCTTCATTTCTCTTGACCAAAAAGATTTTTGGCGCCCGTGTATTTATTAAAATTCAATAGATTTATCGTATTTTCTTATTTTATATTTCAAGTATGCGCACACAGAGACCAGTTATTCGACAAAATTCCATGGTATCATGTGTTGAGAAGAGTATTTTATAATATTAAGAGACATTATCAATTGAGATGCCCACAAGTCACTTCATTTCATAAATAAAAAAATTAATCACTTGGAAAATTCGTTTTTTGCTACTGCAATAAAAAAATGGCTGAATGTTCCTTTTTCTTTGTCCAAGCCACAAACACACATACACACAATCAAAATATACAATGTCATTTTTCTAATTGAATAGTAAATAATTTGTAATTAATGAGAATAAATAAGCGTGAAAAAATTGGAACTTACTAGAAATGTCTAAGGCCTTTATAGGCTTGAAAAAGATATAGAATTGGCGAAATATAATCGACTGGTGTTTCTTGTTGCATGAAATCCTAAATCATATACCCACTCCAACAATTCCCCCTCGGGCAATTTACTAATTGAATAGGATAGTGCTCATGCCATATATAACGGTGGTGGTTATACGAATCGCGTGGGTGCACTCTTGACTCCGCCCCGCAAAAAGGCGGAGCTCGTACGATTAACGTAGCGTTCAGCCCACTTGTACCCTACTGGATCTCTCCTTTTGTCATATCTCAAATAGATGTGACTGCGTATAAAGTATATCCATGCTCTCGTCGCATATCGTTTGCCTGTATGGTGATATTGGTGATGCCAATGCGTGCTCGATCACTATCACTTCAACAGCATTCACAGTCGTATGCGCGTCCACAAATTTTTTTTTCATATTCTTTCATTTCTCAACGACAGTTCGAGCAACATACACTTTTTTTTACTCATCATCACTATTGTATTTAGTTTTTGCCTTTTTTTTTTGGGTTTTTTTGTTTTTTTTTTGGTTTCACCTACTTTGCAAATCCATTTTTTCAATTGTTGTAAAGTGCACTTTAGTGTAAAGTCAAAGTGGTACCAGTGACGTAATCTAATTGAATAATTGTGTGTGAAGTTTTTTCGTTATTTTGTTGAAACTTTGAAGGTGTTTTTGTTTTTTTTTTTGTCAATCTCTGTTCATCGAATAGAAGGGATTGTGGGTGAAAAATGTTGGGCGGCTACGAAGCACAAACGGATTATTATCCACAGTGGCATCAACCCTATGACTACCTCACTCAACTACCATACAGTAAGTACTACTTTTTATTTTCCCCATCAATTCTCAACGTAAATTCCTGAAACGAAAAAAGCTGAAACAATAAACCAAATAATTTATGAACACTTGAACTACAATACTGGAAATCTGTTAGAGAAATCATAAAATTATGGAGATATTTGTACTCACCTGTCACTGCAAATTCTCCAAATTGCCATTTTTATTTTCACAATTATTCGTTTTTATCCAAGGCTCATCAGGTATACCAGATATAGACAGCCAATCAACGTATTGGGGTGGTGATTCTGGAATATCCGGCGGCAGCTCTTGTGCTGGTAGTCCAGCAGCATCAACACCACCATTAGTTATTGAAGAGATTGGCATTCAAGAGTCAGTTTATGGATCTCCAGTTCAACATTACTCTCATGCAGCGACAACACAGCTCTATTCACCTGGCATTCACTATTCTCATAATCATCAGCAGCATCAGCAGCCACTTCAAAATCATCATCAGTTTCAAAATCATCAGGAAACATCAGAGCATCGTTCCGAAAGTGATTATACCCTATCAGCATCGGTACATCAAGTCAATAGTATTGTCACTGGTGTTGGATCATCAGCACATCTTCAACTCAATTTGCATCATCATTTGAATTCAGTTGTGAGAGATGATGCAAGTGGAATTGTTATAAGACCAAAACGTAGAAATACTGCAAATAAAAAGGAGAGACGACGTACGCAAAGTATCAATAATGCATTTGCCGATTTACGTGATTGCATTCCAAATGTTCCAGCTGATACGAAATTATCAAAAATCAAAACATTACGATTAGCTACTTCGTATATTGTACATCTTATGACAGTGCTTGAGAGCGATGAAGGAGAGGAGCCACAAATATTTCGTGCGGAAATTTTGTCCAATGGTAGACGAAACAAATCCCATCACAGTTCTGTAAGTATATTACATTATTTATATTTAGTAATGTATTTAAATAATTGTTTAAATCATTTTAAATAATTTTATTACCAATGAGTGAATAAAATTTCGACAATTGAATTATTGTTTGTCGTTGATGTATTTAGATGTGTTTTTAATTGTTGTCAACAATGATATTGAGCTTTTATTTTGTTTTTTACGATGCAGAATGAAATGTGTCAGAGTGGTGAAAATTTCCATGACGAGACTTCAAAGAGCAAGGGTAGAACTGGATGGCCTCAGCACATGTGGGCATTGGAGTTGAAACAAGAGTCTTCATCCACAACTGCATCATCAACGGCCCTTGCAATTGGTCAGTTACAATAAAATTGCTTCATTCGCGAATTTAAACGTCAACCTAAAAAAAGAAAAAAATGAAAATGAAATAATAAAATGAAAATAGACAAGGCGGGTTATATTTACAATATGAGTTTTATAGCATGTAAATAATTTGGAAATTATTATTATATGTAAATAGAGTTTTTCATTGTTCATATTAGACAAAAAAAAAAAAAAAAAAGGAAGAAAAAGAAAAAGTAATCGAATTATCACGTGTAGCAGAACATTTACCAAAGAGTATTAGAGAGTACGAGTCAATTATACGATTGTAATGGGTGAAAACATGGATTTTTTTTCTATTTGTTTTTAAATGTCGCAATAATAAACTTTTTTTTCTTTTCTTGCAATACAAACTATTTGTTTTATTGTAATTCACTGACATACGTTGCAATTTTAGAATTAATCTGTAATCTAATGAATATAATTTTTTGTAAAGTTTTTGTATAAAGGATTTATCGAAGGTTATGGGATATAAAGAAATATATCAAGAAGATGATTGCTCTCTCAATTCATTTACATTACTACCACATAAATATATATATTGAAAAATATATATTTACTTTAATATATATATATACATATTTTTTTTGGCCCTTGAAATCTTCCAATATTGGAGCGAAAAATGTGAAGTGACAAGATGAGTAAGCGATACTTTACTAGACCATAATTCTCAGTAAATTATGAGACATTGAGACAAAGAAGTCATTCACAATCATTCAAAGTCATTGATCCCTAAAACCTCCCATCGGGTTTCATCATAAAGAATAAATTAACACCTGATAAACGCATTTATCCATAACCCCATTACAAATTATAAAATTCCATTAACAGTGTAAATATTCACCCACAAAATATCATTTAATATCTCGCACATATACTTACATTTATATATACAAAATAAAATATTGTGATGGAATATTTGTAGACACGGGACAAATAAATGGAATATTATACAAATAAATACACTCCAATATAAATTGTGATGATTGAATAATGTGACCATTAAAATGACTTTGTGAGTTTGTATATAAAGTAAAACGTGATCACTCGAACCAGTTCCATACCGTCGGCAATCGCATTCAATTACGTCGCAATTATTTATTAAATGTTTTCTACGTGGATACATTTATGATAAACACACACATACATACATACATACATACATATATATATATATATCGTCAATGAATTGATAAATTTGAATCATCAACATATTAAATATGAATATATAGCATTGGCATTACATCACTTCATTTCAATATAACACATGTGTTTATCTGATGAATAATTACATTGAGATAAGTGGCGTTTACAACGTCGAGATATTTGAAAATTTTTGTTCAAAAAAAAAAAAAGAATAATAATAATAATAATAATAAATCGACAAATAAAAAATAAATAGAGAGTGGATTATTGACTGGGTCGGATGGAAAAATGGTACCAGGAGCCACATAACTCACGATAACGTCCAGACACGCGGCAACTTGTATTCAAGATCGAATTTCTGCGAGACAACAACAGTCATATTGCCGGGTTAGTAAAACACACATTTGCCTCTGTCACAGAAAAATATTCGGGGCAATATATGAGAGCCCTACGGATTCGTCATGTTATATCCATAGCAGCCAACTGACAACCGTTCACATATACAATAGTGAAAGAGATTTGGAGTGAGGAAGCCAAAAAGTACAACTCAATGGTATGAATGGGTGAGGGAAAAACGAAAAAAAAAAAAAAAAAACATGAGAGAAAAAATAAAATAGAATAAAACTCTTTTTTTTTATGTAAAAAAAAAAAAATTGAAGCAAGGCCACATATCGTCACATCTGACATTACTTTTATTCATAGATAACAAACAATATATTAAATATTGATAAGCAGTGTGGCAACAAATTGTGTATATATATATAGTTAGCATAAGAAGATAACAGAGAATTTTTTTTTTATCGATATAGGAAAAAATGAAGAGCTGTGAGACGAAGGTTAAATTTCGAGCACGCGTAACGAGTAGATTAATTGGATGGAAAGATCATATATATATATATATATATATACATATGTATTTATATATATTTTTTTTTTTATCTAAACAGTGGAATTAAAGAAAGAGGAGCGGAATGGAGAGCACGCGTCCGCCGGTATACTCGGATGCCACACTAATACTCAACATCTCATATAAATTAGTTATTTGGTGTACTGTCGAGAGAGCTTTTGCTTGACGTAGCCCAGAAGATCGTTCACTGTAACATAATATAAACGTTGGATAAACACAGCGGACTCTGGTATTATTTCGCGTTATTCTTAGTTGCCGCTCGTGTCTATAAAGCGGAAGTATATTATGAAAAAAAAATATATATATATATATATTTATTATAGTAGAGATTGGTTCTGGCGTTTTCAACTCTATATCTCAGCATCATTTCGGCCAATTTGTACCAGTTATAATCTGGAAATGCAAAAATGATTACTCCCACGATGAAATTACAGCCAGTGTTAACTCAACATTCACTATTCAACTGTTTATATAAATTAAAAATAACCGTTTGCATTGTAAACAAATATAAATGTTTCAATTCAATTATTTTGTTGTTTCTATGATTAATAAGATGATAAATCTACAATCTATAAATGAATTCAATGAGTAAATAAATAATATAGTGTGTATTAATTTAATTATTGCATGTGAATTAAATTGGAATATGAAAGGAGTATGAACAATAATATTTTTTTCTTTTTATTTTATATTTTGTTGCATTGTTTGCAGTACGAAGTAGCGTTAATGAATTTATTTCTACAAATGACATTGCATTTGAATAGAGTTGCGGGTGCGAGAGAGGGAGAGATAGAGAGAGCTTTTTGGAATATTGAAGTGAATGATGTGTTAAAAAAAAATGTGAATATATTCACTTGTGTACACTGATAGAAATGAATGTGTATTGAATTATTATCTTATCATCCGTGTTGAATGTGTTGTAGATATATAGATATATATACACTTTGAGTAAAACAATATTTGCTGTATACGATATTAAATATATATATATATATATATAATTGACATTTGTGTTGATTATATTATTACATCAATTAATATAATAGGCAAGTGAATGACGCCCCATTCTGTAGCGCCTATCAATCAAAAGCGTTCTAGACTCCAATTTTTTTTTAAATTAATTAAAACAATGCAGAGATGAACAAACTTTTATACATTTTTCTTTCTGTTTTTTTTTCTCCATAAATTTGATAATTTTTTGCATATAAATAATTAACAATATAGCTGTATGTCGTTGACAGTCGTCTACAAGAGTATCTTGCACTCAATTTACCTCAAATTTCGCTGAACAATTTAAACCTGTCAGAGGTTTTTTTTTTTTTTCTTAATCTTTGATAAAATCAAAAATATTTCATTGCCATTTGTGATTCAGTTTATCTATATAAAATAATTACGTGACAATAAATAAATTGATGGTAGTATATAAACACGAATCAATTGCATTAATAGAAATAATTTTATCGTAAAAGTTGCTCGCCCTCGCCCCCAAGTACCGCCCGTAGTGATAACTCCACATGGAGGCGGTTCCATTGTTAAAAGTATTTTTGGATGTGGTTAATTTAATGGACGTAATATTATATGGCCTTTTTGCTTTCACAAATCAATTGGTTTATCTCATACACACATACACAATTGGGTCATTCTCACTTTTAAATGAATAAATTGGATGCAGTACATCTTCAATATTCATTAGCTATATCGAAAAAAAGAAAAAGCAGTCATTGACAATTAAAGTGGCGGAGGACATCAGGACAATTGAATTTATTTAGTAAAAAAATTAACTGGATAAAAATAATAAATGCTCGAACAAATTTATATATATAGTTTCCCAGACAATACAAAAATAAATTTAGCTCTGTGTAAACAATTTATTTCAGTTATTTTCTGTTTCTAAATAAAAAATATATCAAGAAGAATCAGAATATATATGCGGAAGAAATTAGTTTGTTTGTTTCTGTGCAACAGCCAATTTCTTTTGTGAGACACTAGAATGTGTTGAGCATGTGAACAAAATAAAAAAAAATGATGACGTGGGAAATGCCCACGTACTTGTACGAACGACAGATGTGGATCTTCTATATCCAATACTCCCCAGTCGTATAAACGAAAAATAAATAATGAAATATTGTGCAAATGGTTGATTTCAACTAATCACAAATAAATATCATAAACTCTACAAACCTGCCATGCAATTTTATACCAACGGGAATTTAATTGACGACCAATAATCAACACTGTCCTGTAACACCAACTCTTTATTGTACAAATAATGCTCGATAATAAATGAAACATTCTACATTTACTCACCCACTCGCGATTTTACATTGAAGTAACAAACATTTCCCATCGTCCTCTTTAATTCATCTATAAAAAAAATTTTTTATTTGTTTATTACATCAAAAATAGCAGAAGAAAAAAATATATAAAAAGATATATATCAATTTTTGTTGCAATAGAGTAAAAAATCAACGTTCATTACGTTGGCCTAGGACTAATTGATCTTTCCGAAATGAAAATATTGTGAGCTATGTTATGTCAACGCCCGCGTTATTGACACTCCAACGTCACGTACCTTTTTCTCCATCACAACTCCAAATTAAATTCCATCTGATTGACAGCTTTATCTCGAGACTGATAGTACATTGAACGCTTTTATAGAGTCGCGTGACACTTCGATTCATTCATTACACCGTATGGGGTAGTGCAAGAGAGAAACATAAGAGAGAGAGTGTTGGATTGCAATGTGAGCGATCATGAGAGACTAATCGACAAAAGAAGAGAAAGATATTCTGCCAATCGAACAATAAAAACAAAAATAAAAATAAATAAAAAAAAAATATTGTTATTGCACAAAAATACCAATATTGCATTATACATTCGAATCACAATCAATAAACACCACATTCTATCCGATGATGCTTTTCTGTATACAACAAATGATGTCTGTAAGTAATTTATTCAGAAATAAATTTATTTCCTTGCGACACATTTCACATAATGCCTCCCATTTTTTTTCTTTTTTTTTTTTCCATCATTATCTCGTTTATTTACATACGAAAGTAATAATTCAAATTTGGCTTAAATACACACAAACCAAATCACAAGTGTGTAAATTTTTCTTTGCCATCCACCCCTACGTGTGTGGGATACACCCGTAAAATACTCGGCTATTATTGTACATTTAATTTCTTGCAGTATCACCAGGGAATTGTGTCGTGAACATGGGCGACTGTGAGTCTCAATGAAATTGAGACAAATCACCGGCTTGTCGTGATTGTACACGAGTACAAGTATTGCATATCAAATACTATCACTCTCTATTTATAGATAGACACACACACACACATTTATATATATATATAGAATAATTTATTGATTGATTGATTGATTACATCTACGGTGAGACATGTGTACATCTTCGTATATTTTTATATACTGTGAGTATTAACATTGGTTTTCTATCGCGACGGTAACTCTGTGTCGAGCATCCAACCACTATAAAAACTAAGAATCACCCCTGACTCATCGTCATTCTTACGGAAACAATAGCCCGAGTCACTTCGCAATGGCACATTTTAAATTGGAGTTTAGGCTCATTGGATTCGTAATAGTATTCACAATATTTCTCTTCAATTACACTACCGGTGAATATGGTAAGTATTAATTATTAATTATTGTCATAATGATTATAATAAAGTCATCAATAATTGTAATGGTATTTGTTTATTTTTTTTTTCTTTCATTTCAGACCACCTGAACAACAATGGCAATGAACTTTGTGTCGGTACAAATTGCCCAGACAGATCTGGTAATGGTGTGTCAGGTGCGATGTGGTTTGGCCCAAGATTAGGACGTCGACGAAGATCCGGCGGTGCATCAACAACTGACAGTGAAATAGAAATGGACACAGTTGTGGATATTGTCAATGGTGGTGCATGGCGCTTTGCACCATTTCACGGTAAATATCATTTAAATACAATTAATTGAATTGAAAATTATTGTTAATAGAGAAAAGAAAAAAACCAAATTTATATTTTACATTTGTATAAATTGTTATTTAATTGTTGAAAGGTATTAATGATAAGAGACATTCAACTCAATTTACGCCGCGACTTGGTCGTGAACTTGCTGATGAATTTTTACAAAGATATATTGCAATGGACAATGATCATCATTTGAATCCACAATATAATACTAAATCATCTGATATTGAATCGCATCATCAGCTAATGCAATTGCCATCGCCGCTATTATTTCAACCACGTCTTGGTCGTCAACAAATATATATACCTTCATCCAGGACTGATTACAGATTACCGGAATCGCTACGAAACTATTGAATAACATGTTATTTTTATTCTGAATCTGCTCTTACGTAAAACAGTATCGCCATTATCTCTATGTGTATCAGTAATTTTGAAAATAAATAAAGAAAAAATGAAAAAAAAAAAAAATTTTGATATATACAATGGCAGTATATTCGAGAAATCAATAAAGATGCGAATTTATATTTATATTTATGTCAAAGAAAACATAATTGTTTTTGTAATAATTCAATTTTTTCTTATTGTACACATGTGTACTATGATTGTTTTATAAATGTTTGCTGAATTGAGATTGACAATGGGCATTTTTGGGTATCATACCGGATAATGAGTATTGATCTATATGTAATGTGACTGTATGATGTGTAATATAAGGCAACTGAGAATGCAAAACAGCGCAATTTACCAGAGCCGAAAACAAACGCGGGCCATGTGGTGTATTAAATATCCCCTCCTTCCCCCCCAAGTCATAATCGTAAAATGTGAAAAGATCGTGGCAGCAAACGCAACATTACACGTATCAACATACGTTTGATATACTCACAACCCGTCATCACTCTCTTCCTCATTTTTTTTTTATTATTTTCCCCCCTTTCATTCTCCCACAAAACGAAAAACTATTTCTTTTTTCTTTTTCCCCCCGCCATCAAGTCGATAATTTTTAAACGCAATATTTATTTCAACTCCCCGACCGAACGTTAAAAAAACAAACTTTCATGTACTATAAAATTAACAACCAGCAGGACAAAAAAAAAACTACCCACACTCGTTGTGATATGTGTCAGTAGAATGAAGTGAATACGTTACATTAAATGATCATTGAATTATAAATAAATGAAAAAAAAAAAAAATATATATTAATTTATTCGTTGATTAATCGAAATGTTTTTGTTTTGCTTTTTTTTTTTTTATTTATTTAATGTATTCACAAACATTACAATACTCCACAGATATTCATTAAAGATTCAAAAACCTCAGACATACGTACGATACATTTTCACCGCTGTCAATATCTATACAAGTATCTATAATTGTATTCTCTATATTAATTCATTATCATATGAATCAAACACGCTGTATATTTCTCATTTATTTATTATGCCAATCAATTATTCACTTATATGCGTTCACTAATCCAAAAGTATATCCAGTTATCTATATGTAATACGTCATCATAATCCTCAGTATGTATTTACATGGCATACATTAACGTACACACGTTAATGCTTTTTAAACAATAATTTTTAATTTTATATTATAATTATTCTATTGAATTTTCATTTTTCATTATATTTTCTATTACTTTTTTTGTTTTTTTTTTATTGCTATCTCACTACTATTCTCCAGTTATTTGTATGGCAATTAGCGATTACTTTATAATAAATGTCAGCAAGAAATAAATTTTTAATCAAACACGGAAAATTAATTCTGCATTGTATTAATTATTTATTGCAGTATGCGTGAATTATTCGTATTAATACAATATGAAAGTGAACAAAGTTGACTATTTTTTCCCCCATTATCTTCGTTCAATAACACTTTAATTATATTAACGATATTTGAATATATTGAAAACGAAAGAAAAAATTAAAATTAAAAATTTCCGCGATTGTAAATTTACCCGCGATGTAGACCACTGTGACACATGTATGCAGAACTAAAAATTACTGTACTGTTAATGTAGTACTTTATTTCCTTCTACTGAACAAAAAAAAATTCATCAAATCTATCTGGTATATATATATATATATATTTGAATATTGTGCTACTAGATAATTTT
This sequence comes from Galerucella tenella, assembly GCA_910591685.1. Lineage (NCBI taxonomy): Eukaryota > Metazoa > Arthropoda > Insecta > Coleoptera > Chrysomelidae > Galerucella > Galerucella tenella. The sequence goes on from CAJUYH010002636.1 coordinate 47,236, forward strand.
TTTACAAATTACCCAAGTAGCTGTATTTGTGTAATGTATAAATTCCGAAATTCCAAATGAAATATATATGTAAATGTATATTTAAGTATTCATTTATACATGCGTGCTATCATTGTCGTCAACAATATACCCGAGCCAACTTAAATATTGACAAACCTTAAAGAATGGAGGATAATTATGAAAAGTACAATAATTAACAATGTTTATGTGTGTATGTATATATAATAATAATAATAATAATAATAATCATCTATTGTATTTATATTTTTTTTTTTTTACATATTTTGAGTGTTGCGACCGTCCAGCGTTTCTCAGACAAAAATGTATTTTATTCTTATCATGTTTCACACAAGCATCTACGAAATCTCTATTGAAAATGTTCATCTCTCATTTTCATATGTTGTTATAATTAATTTATTTACACGCGATTATTGCCACGGGTTAAATTTTCATTGTGTTCAGCAATTACAATTTTACCCAAAGCAAACATGGGACAGATGACATTTCATTGAATAGTAAATTATACACATGATTTTTTTGAATTAAAAAACAAAAGAAAAATCAATAGAAAATATATATATAAGAATGGAAAATAAAACAGATATTTAATGCAATGTGTGCACGAACGCTATCGAATGTATTGAAAATTTGATCAGCTATACACCTTTAAACATTTTTTTTTAATCAATCATAAAACATATATTTTAAATAAATTTTTTTTGTTTATTTTAGTCATTAGTTAATCCGTATACTTTGAATGATGATAAAATTTGAGAAGTTATGCAAATATGAGGGGGTGATGGTGGCACACAGCCAAGGGGCAGTTTCAATAGCATTTATTTGTAACACTCCAACGCGATTTTTCAGTTATACATCAATGTATCCAATGATGTAAATTTAAACACATCATCGATAGCTGGTGAAAGGTGTTTTATTTGTAATTGTCTACCGCGATACTGACAAAGAAAAAAAAAGAGAAGTTAAAGAGAACAAAGAAAATAATAAAACTATTGATAATAAAAATAATGAACGATCAAAATTATTGATAAATAATCCGTGTCTAATTGTCATATGCACTCGTAGTAAAATATGTATTGGAAAAAATTAAATAGCCTAAAATATCGATGTAAATAATAATTGGGCTATTTGTACGAATGCAGAGATGAATTGTAGCTGACCTGGATATAAAGAAAAAAAATAAACAATATACATATTAATTGATAGTGTGCATGAAAAATAGACACGTGCCCGCTTCAACTAATTATAATCCAGTATATTTATCCATTAAATCAAAAGCCAACAACTTGCTCAATAATGTCACTATTTTCATACGATATTCCCATATCTATAACACACATTCATTGTTTAATATATAAAAAATTAATCATCATACGTGAAATAATATTAGTGAATTTTTCCCCATATATTTGTGTATGAACGCGGTTGTGTCAGTGCTTTTATATGAATAATGCATTGATAAATACTTGTATTATGACGCTATAAATATTTAAATTGCTTTCAAAATGTCATTCTCCGTTGAATTAATAATGGTCGTGGATGTAAAAAAAAAAAAAAATTATAAACGTAGATATCAGAGTGAATAATTTGACGGTCATTAACTTCGTTGAATTATGCAAATGTATGTCTGGAGATATATAAAAAAAATACAGTATTTATTAATTGATTGACGAATTGTGTCCGTTACTGTTTATATTATAATGACCGTGCAATGAAATGAATAAGGAATCGTTGGAATCGCAAGAATTTAACAGTTCCATTTGCAATATTGATTGTTCGCATACGTTCGCCCCAATTTATTATAGCAATGATATTAAATAAATAAATGTAAATAGTTTTGAGTCATGATTATTCAATATTTTAGGGTAATTATGATGACATTATTGTGTGAAATGTTCACACGTACACTTAACTTTGAATTCAATATGAAAATAATAATAATAATAATAATAATAATAATAAAAAACAATAACAAAAAGGTTGAATGAAGATGCAAACGCGATTTATTTCAATTTGTCGTTCTCATCATATCTCTCACCGCATATTTCGTAAATTATTTTTCTCGTTCATGTTTATTATTATTTCGGATCATTTTCTCATCTTCAATTTTCGGATTTTTCTCGTGATACGAATATATTACGATCACACAGTAATAGTCGTGCTTATAATTGACCGTACTAATCACTAATCACTAGAATTTATACTAACAAACGCTAGAGTAGGCGTAATAATAGCGATTGGATTCTTTTTTTTTTTTTTCCAATAACATATGCACTAGGTCGACTCTCCAACAATGAGGTTATGTATTGGAGTACTTATATTACTGGTAGTGATTAGTATTTTTTTTGTTTTTTTTTTCCTCTTTTTATTCATATTTAATCCTATGCTGTATAGAAAGTTATTCTCGTCCACCTCTTATGCATATGCGATATATGTGTAGTAATTAACTGTATGCATCAGCCAATAATAATGTGTATCATCAGTCAAAGTTCGGTTGAAAAGCTTGTGCAAAATTTTGTGGCTAGCATGTGCGAACTATAATTTTTTTTCTTTTTCACGTCTCGTACTCTCTCATACCTTCATATCTCTCACCTCGGTCTCACATCTACAATTGTTTAAATTATATATTCTATAAAGAATGTTAATTATGCCATTGTGTATCATTTCAGCGACTATTATTATATATCATTGTAAAATAGACAGTAACGATGGTAATTGTTGTCAATAAACTGGCATGTAAACAATTTATATTGTCTAATTGAAGATTTTGAGATGAAAAAGAAATACAAAATCTTTAATTCTTTTGATTTCGAGACATTTTAATTCATTTATTGTTTTGTTATTAATTGAAAAAAACGAGTGCGCTATCTATCGGTCTCCTTCTAAAATTATTAATATACAACAGCATTGTTGGCCACAAGAGAACTGTGTGTGTGTGTGAAAAAAAAATATTGATGCATATGCGCATCTATCTGCGTGTTTAACTGAACATAATATCAATATCAATCATATTCACCTGTTGATTCGAACAATTATATCTATTTCTCATATCATTTACGAATAGTATTGTAAAAAATATAAAACCTTTAATTGTTTGTCTTACAGTTCATTATTATGTTGAATCAAAAAGTCAGCGTTAACTAATCGCGTCGACATGCTAAGGGTGGGGATCTTTATTCAAACCTATATACGCAATATATATTTTTTAGTTCTTATTCAATTAAAAATCTTAAACTAACCTCTATCAAGCTATAAACAGCGCGTTGACTTTTTATTGTAAAATGACGGCTAGGCACAAACTGGAGAACATACGTCTTGCATCGCCCATTTTTTTTTTTGCTTTTTTTTTTTCATTTCCGTCGCGCCATAGATGAGTCTCAAGCTTTAATAAAAAATATATATATATATTCACTTGAGGAAGCATACCGACGTGTTTATCTGTGAGTAATATTGTTTTTCTTTTTTGTTTTTTTTTTCTTCTTCATTTTTTTTATCGCCTATTTACCTCAATGACGTTTAATTGTTCATCATTTTCAGTGTTATGCCACTCCACTGAAGGTCCATTGCAATCATGTGGGAACGCACCATGCACAAGAACTTACCCATAATCAATAACAATCACTTTTGATAATTATTCGTTGACATTGTTTTTTGCATCTCTTGCGATCGCGTATAGGTGCCAGAATTGTGTCCACTTCTTGATTGATGCTGCTGTTTATTGAGATCGCGCTTTGCATTGGAATGGCCAAGTCTACCAGATCCAAATGATCCCGAACGATTACGATACTGATTTAAATTTACAGATGCTGATGATGTGGCTTTGTGCAATGCACCAGTGGCATTGCCCACATTCATTGTTGGTAATGTGACAGTTGAGCTGCAACCACCGGACAATCGGCGTATACGACTTTTGGGTGAACCATCGGTGTCGCCACCGCTTTCAGACACACTACGATTGCGCTGTTGACTGGCAACTGATCCTCGATTAATGCCAAAACCTTGCAGCATTTCATTTATCTGTGGCTATTGTTTTGCAACAGAGAGAAAACAAAAATAATGAAAACATAAAATCGCTGAATAGATGATCTGTTATGACATGACAATTGTAATTGTCGCGGAACTTCAGGAATTATGGAATTTTCATTCAAAATCCATCCATGCTTACCTCAACCACTCGGAAGTCTTCAATGCTTTTGAATCTGGAAAGATATTCTTCCAGTTTAGGCTCCACCTGCAATTTGTCTGCATGCTTGTAATATTTCAAAAATGCCCAGAATTTTTCCAATCCATACAATTGTCCTAAAATAATATATACATAAATGAATAACTTTCATTTATTATTTCAAGATGATTTGTCGCGTGTCTGTATAATTTACATTAAATCACATACCATTTTCATAATCAGCGACAGTTTCCATTTGAAAATCTTTGTACAAATGTGGCCTAAATTTCTTTTCCAAGCCATAACTGTAATATCTGAAGAGACACTCAAGGCCATAACGATAGCCCTCAATGGCATCTTCTTTTGCTACAGTTCTAAATTCTTCGTACATGGTGCGATTAAAATTTTCACGCAAGAAGAATGACCAGAAGCGGAATAGCGTATTCATCTCTTGTGATTGGCCAATACCCAATCGTTTTCGTTCTAAAATATAATACGATCACAATTACCAATATAATTTGGAATAATGTTATTATATATAATAGCTAATATCAAACGATTCAGAATACAATATTCAACACGATCAATATTTCAGTCGGGAAAAGAAGACAATTAATTGATATGAATTCATCATACATTAAGTAGAGGAACTAGTCCGAATATAGAGCCCCCTTTTTGTTTTATGAATATAGCGAAGAAATATTTTTACTTTTTGCCGCAATTTTAATGCACCACCACAAGACATTATACATTATCGTTAATATATAAATTTTTAATTTAGAAAATGTCAAAACATACACATTCTCTTATTTGGACTAAATGGTGCTATTAACGTTTTAGGTAAGGGTCAATCGCCATATTAAACAAGAGTTGAGTACCTTAGTCATGAATGGCAGTACTTAATTTTATCCCATAAAATCGCACCAGTTCCTCGAATAATTAATTAAATAATTGTGTAAGTAAACAGTTAAATGATATTTAAACAAACCTTTCAAACATCTTGAATGATATTTATGATAAATTTGTTGTGTAAATCCATTTTCTTTCAGCAACGAATGGCTTGGATGCTGGAAAATTGGCAGTGATTGCGGTTGACTTCCACAACTACTCGCTAGAAAACCCTCATTGGGACTTGTACCAGCACTACTTCCAGTTGAATGTGTTCGTCTTCGGTGCTCTCTTACATCCATAATCCAACCAACATGATGTTCCACCGGTGGATTGATGCTGTGTCGAGTTTTTCGTTTGCGTGGCGTTCTTGGATCCACTGCGGGCTCGTCTTTAACAACAGCAAAGAAACGCGGCACTGCGCCACGTCTTCGGCTTCCTCGCTGTCTCTCTTGACAACGGCTCTTTTCAATTTTTCGATCTCTTTTATCATCGACACTGCTCAATGTCTATACAATAAAAATATTAATGACATACAATATTGATTCGTAAGTATTTTGCATTGAGAAAATAATTTCAATAAAATATTTGGGAGATAAAGTAGGAAATAAATTACAAAACTCACATGAATTGGCAATGATTGTGAAATTTCCATTTCCTCGGATGCCGGTGGCGGCGGTGGAACTTCTGGATTTGCTTTACGCGGCGCTTTAGGCGCCATTTTTTCAAACGCCGCTTGACTTATAACATTCACGGTTTTATAACTGCCAATAGACGATGATGATCCATACTAAAATATATATATATAATAATCAATAAAATAATTAAATTGAAATATTTATCAACTCGAAGTAATAGTGAAATGAAATCCTTACCCATTGTCCATCATCACCCCAGAGATCCTCCTCGTAATAATACAATCCATCATTGATAGCCTGTTCCAAATCTTGTGTCATTTTAACACGCGTTGTCCATTCACCAGTGCGATTGTGACCATCGTGCTTTGGAACTCGCGATGGAATATTGGCGGTGCATTGTGTTACAATTAATAACTTGTCAATATCGCGATCTGACAGCTCATAATCATCGTCATCTTCCGACCTTAATAAATACAAAAACACAACTCATTAAACAATCCCCAATAAATATTAAAATGTTTTCCTATAATTTCACTACCAATTCAGTTTATAAAATATCAGCATGATTTCCTCAGTCGGGAAAAGAAGACAAATAAAATATATATCATCAGATAATAGAAAAAAATAATTCACGCAGTAAATAAATGTTTTTTATTTCTTTTATATATTTCTGCAAAAACTCACCACTCTGAAAAGGCATTGTGGCGTCCGGTGGGCGGCGGTGTATCTAATTCCTCATCAAACTGAAAATCCAATTCTTCTCGTTCCTGCTCCTTTTGGTCCTTTTTCCTTGACGATTTATTTAATTGAGCTCTCCCTCTTTCCTCAGGTTTATCTTTCGGTGGCTGTTTAACTCTTCGTTTAACCTCTTTCCACACATCATTGGCAGTTGATTCAATTTCACCATTTTCAGCGATTTCAGGAGTTTCAATGGAATTATGAACATCTTCAAGCGATCCATTAGTCACCGCTGTTAAGTCTCTTTGGACATTTGATATTTTTCTTTCATCATTACGTTGGTTATTATCGTTATTATTGATTGTAGTTTCGCTTATATTGGCGGGAATTACAACTGGAATAAATTCTGGCACATCGGGATTTAGTGTTTCGCCTGTTGATGATGCAAGATTTTCGGATTCGCTTAGTGTTACCGGTGGCATTACTACAGATTGAATAATACGTGGGAGCGGCGGTACCGGAATGGTTGCTAATGGCGTTGCAGCTGGACAAAATTCAGGAACTAATGGCGTAACAATTGGACATATCTCCGGTTGAACCAAATGAATGTGAGTGTCCTCGTGTAAATCGGTATATCCAGACATTCCCGACTCAACGAGAATCGGCCACTTCAATGGATCTATAATTGTTCTCACCTAAAATTTATATGGGGAGGAGAAAAAAATAATAATAATAAAATCGATTTAGAATATTAAAAAATATTCGATTGAAAAATTAATTGTCAATAGAATAAAAATATTTTAAAAGTTATTGTGCAATATGATTGGTTGCACAGAAGTGTAACGCGGTCTACTATCAAACTCCATACATCGAACTCTTGCGAATTCTAATGGCGTTAGCGAATCCTCGTTAAATTTATTTAGGCACAAGTTCCAATGTCCAATCCAATTGATTGCGAGTGAACTTATTCATTAATAATTGTGCCACTTAATTGAAATAACATTCATATAATTTTATTGATGAATAACAAAAAAAAAAGTGCATACCTTGAAACACTCGATCATTTCTAATTTGTCGGATTCAAGAATTGATTCAATCACCAATGATACATCGGTAGTGAGCGCTTGGACGCGATGAAATGAGGCAATTAACGTGATAGGTAAAAAACCCTGAATGTCCATTTTACGGCGCATGAAAAAATCTCGCAACAAATTCTCTTCACTGAAATAGTATTCGCTGCAAACAAGATATCAATATAATAAATAAAATGTCATATTTTTCTTTTGAAAGAAAACAAAAAAAGAAATTTCATTGCAATGCTATTGATATTGTGCCAATACTAACATCTGCTTTCTGATATATTCCTTGAGAGTTGTTGTGTCCAAATTGACATAACTCGTATTATTAAAGTAAAATGTTCCCATATAAGGCATCATATATGATGGATCAGCGTGACCAAATTTATTTATCTAAACAGTAAAAAAAAAAGAAATTGTTTACGATTAATTTTCAATTAAAGTATTTTTAGAAATAAATATTAAAAATTATTTAATTGTTTTCAGATATACATGAATTATCCTCAGTGATTTTTCAGAGAGATTCCCTAGCAAAAGTCATCATTACTATTTTTTTTAAAACTCTCGATCAACGAATATAATAAATAAATAAAAAATCGGTGTACCTGAGTGAAATCTGCAGCATACTCGGTATAGTCAACATCGTGTCGGTGTCTATTAAAACCACCGCCACGTCCACTACCGCGGCCTCTTCCACCTCTTCCCCTGTAACTCCTACCGCCACGTCCACTTCTAAAGCCATATCCACTTCTCTCGTACTCCCTTTCTTTAGTCGTCTCTTCATTTGCTAACAATTTCATTTCATTCGTTCAATATTTTTCAATATTAATACAACAACAATAAAAAAAAAACTTACTTTCGCCATTTCTGTCTCTGTGACTGTGATGTTTTGGTGAACGCTCTCTTTTTCCTCTGCTCTTGGCAATATTAATTTCCAATGGTACCCACTTTTGTTTGTTTACTTTTGTAAACCAAAAAAGAAACAAATGATAATTAAATAAATAATAATAATATAAACAATACAAAGTACAGTATATAAAAATATAAATGAATACCTTTTTTCTTTTTATCATTTGCCTCTGTATGCTCATCACTGTCCTCTTGACAATGATTTTGCTCTTTATTTTCTTTTCCTTTGCTCTCCACGCTACATGCACTACCCTCTTTTGAATTACTCTGTTGTTCCTGAATACCATTAAATTTGACTGTCGAAATGGGTGTTTTCTTCTGAAGCAAAATTCGAGGACGACAGAAAGAAAAAAATATATAAAATATTACTGCAAAACAACCACCCTTCATTTTATATATTTATTTTCTTATTAATAATTAATAACAATAAATAATAAATATTGTAAACGCACAATTATCATACAATAAATTCAAGGACAATGCTGCGTAATTAACGATCATCCATAGATTAGTGCGCTCATATATTTGATATAGCAAACATTCTACACCCACAGACAATTGATTATTGTATTGTAGGCTCTAGTGTTTTGCATATTTGAAACAATTCTAAATTAATACGTATTTGTCGTAGTTGATAAATGAGGATTGAAATGGGGAACGCACAACGGGGTGGGTAAAGTGAAAAAATAGAAAAAGAACAGGAACCCACCTCGCCTTGCGCTCCTAATGATGGCCAGTCTCCAATATCCGTGAAGTCACTCGCCTGCAAAAACAAATGAAAAAAAAAAAAAAAAGTGATTGGCTTGTTTAATAAATTTCCATTGATTTATAGCATTAATTATGGATCGATTCAATAGCTGTCAATATTGAAACAATATCAGATTTATTTATACATTCACTTCATTGTATATTTCAGAGAGATTCCCAAAATAAAAAGTCATCATTTATCAGCTATATAAAAATTAACGTTGGTATGTTTAAGGGGTTAGGTTGCAGTCAGAGGTATTCCCTGATCAAAGGACTTTTTTCTTTATATAAACTTCTATTTTTTTTTATATAATATAATAATTTGATATTGATGGTTTTATAAAATAAATTCATTTACTGACAAAATAAAAAAATGATTTAAAACACTTGTTGTTTTTTTTTTCCATACCTTCGACTTCCCTAACTCCTTAATATATACATACGTGAATGTGAATAAACTTTAAATACCTTTTGATTGAATTTTCTTCTATCCTTTGGTGCTTTAACAATTGTCGGTTGAACAGCATTTGTAGGTCCATTTTCTAAAATAATTAATTAATAATAATCAATATAACCACAAATTTTATATCAATACACCGTTATAATAAACAAATCTATATCTCCACTTATCAATGCAAATGAAATTCGCAATATTGCAATATAAAAAAAATATATTTTATCATATTTCAAAGTTAATTCAACACCAAGTAGAATAGTAGACACAATGCTCTTGGTATATTGCCCTTGAAATCCAATGTCAAACAATAGATTGAATGGCAACAAATACCATTTTTTTCTTGCCAGTTTCTAAAATAATCTAATTGGAAATTGTGTTGTTTTTTTTCTTTTTCTTACAATTCAAATATTTCAACTGAAAGTGGGTGCGCTATCGTACGATAATGAATACCAAGGTCAAATTTTCTTGATAAGCATAGTTTATAGCCTTCTTCGGTGTGTGCAATACACAGATCCAATCAGCAGCAATGTTTTTCGCTATTACTGTTAAATGTATAGGACACACATGTACGTCACGGCATCCATGTCACATCAAATATAATTCAATCACCAAATGCAACGTAATAATAATAATAATAATAATAATAATAATAATAATAATAATAAAGGAATAATTGAAATATGGTCGCAATCGACTTAACGACCCAATAACGTTTCAAAAACTTATTCATATTCTCATATAATAGTTGTAAATGAAGTGGACTTATTGTTCAATACTGTTTGACTGATGAAAATTAACACGAAATCCCTACATTTATTTTTTATTTCTACTCTAAAGTTTTTATTTCTTCATTTATAAATTAAAATTGAAAGAAAAAATAAATATTTATAAATATTAACTCTTCAATATTTATCAAAAGATTTTTTTTTATCGTGTATACTTTGATCTAAAATTTATTCTTGATAGTTCTAAAATATCTGCGCCATATGATCAACACTCGTTTGCCTATTTATCCTATAACAATACAATAAAATAAAAATTGCAACTCACGTTGATAACCACCAGCCTTACAATCATTAATTTTCATAATGACAAATGCAATTATTGCAATGTCATTATGAATAATTGTCCATTTATTTACACAAATTCCGGATGTTGAGGAATTATCAATTAACAATAACAAAATTTTTTTTGTTTTTCTTTTCTTTTCGCAATAATCCAGACACGTAAAATAATAAATTGTAAACGATAAAAGGTTGTTTATACAGTGGCAATATTATAATAGCAGTTTATGAAGCGTCGTGGCAAACTGACTGTTTGAAAGTGGCGAATGAAATGGCGAATGTAAGAGGTAATGGCAAATTGTAAATGGAAGAAGGGAGGTGGGATGGCGGTTATGGCAGTAGTGGCTGAAATAGTATACCAGCTGCTAGAGGATTTTGGTACACGGTAAATGTTAGGGTGCTATTGCAGATAAATTGAAGAAATGAAGAGACGAGATTGGGAGAGGGAATTAAGACGAGCGTGAAACAACCTTATTATTATGGTGTCCACTATGTTGAGGATAAACGTAATAGAAGTAACCAGCTGCTATGTTCAATTGCACAATAATTCGGTAACATTTCTAATAGTCACGTGGTATATACTAATAAATAAATGTTGTAGGGTGGTAGGGAATGAAAATGATTTTTTTTTTGTTTCTGTTTTGTTGAACAAGTTCATGGGGGAGGGGCATTTTTTTTTTATTCATATTATCAATTAACTCTACTTTAATTATATATTGATGATTGATTGAAGAACCTCTGTAGAGTTCTCTTATGCATTTCATTGATGTAATAAATAATTGAATGCATAACTTCAATTCAATATTGCGCAAAATTGATTTTCTAGTTGATAATAATGTTATTGAAAAAAAGAAGAAAAAAAAAATTAAATTGAATGACATAAGTTAATGTATATGGGATATTGAACTGTTTCAATAGAAAAGCCAATGGTTTATTTATTATTGAAGATAATAATCGAATATGTCTAAAAGATTCAAGAGGGAGAGAATAAGAAAGGTGACAAGGAAACAAAAAAAAATGAAAAAGAGAGAGTTGCATAAGGGGAAACCAGTTTACAGTACAGGATCAACAAGACATGCAAAGCTGATGGTGATTATCACCAACTGAAACCTATACATAATTTTCCTGTTTTTTGTTCATTTATTTGAATAAAAAAAAAAATAATTTCATTAATATGTTCTCTTTAACATTATATAAATATTCAAGATAATTCAATGGAATTTCGCTATTAATTGTCGTACTTGTTTTTGTGGGTGAGGACATTGGAAAGAAACAAAGAAATAAAAAAAATTGTTGAGAGCACGTGGCAATTATTGTGGGTTTTCCGGCAGAGTTCAGTTGAGCCGGATACAAAGTCTGCCAACTTTACGGGACATCAGGAATTATTTAACATTTTTATTCTTAATCATGATTGGAATATATGAAATAAAGCAATTATACTGATTGACCATCGGCCGTACAGTTGTGGAATAATATTAAAATAGGAAGACGAGAGTTAATATGAGTGTAGATGGCAAAGAAGAAAGGGAAGATCCACGTAGAAGGCACACGAGGCAAATGGAAGCGGCGCCACATGACGAATTATTGAACTAAACGTGCCACTCAGGCAAACGCCGATACAATTGAACACGTGATTCCTCCAGATGTCTTAAATCATCATGAAATATTTCAATATTCCTTCGAAAAATTGACTTATTCTCCTATCGAACATATACACACATATATATATATATTTTTTTTGCACAATTCATAAATATAATTTTACGAATGCTTTTGATTAAATCCAATTGTCCCATAACAATCAAAGACCACTCGCAATATTATTGGATAAATCAATTTGAAAATAAACCAAATGTTCAAAATGAAATTAATGTTGAATATATAAACTATTAATTTATATATCGTGTGGCCAAAATTCATTGATACATTAATTCTAAATGTCATGCGGAACATTTGCAATAAAAATTCATGTCAAATGTTCACCACACGATGAGAGAAAAAAAAAAAAAAAAAACATTTCATCAGAAGTTTTAATTGAATTTCTATTGAATTTTTATTCTATTGCACGAACTGTTATCGCACATGTGGATGATTTTTATAGGCAAATTAAATTGTTGGTAAACTGCAATAAACTCTCATATTATTGCATTAACCCAACTCCAACTCATTCGACTCAACTTGCAATCACACAATTATTCATAAAACGAGAAAAAAAACATTAAAAAATGAACTTTATGGTAAATATTATAAATAAGAAAGAATCAATAAAATAATAAATAAAAAAAAAAATAAAAAAAAATCTCACCAAATATTTTTCCCTGCTGCTGTTGTGGCTGCAACACTCTCTTCTCCTTTTCAATTTGTACCTGTTTCTCTGTCGACGCGGCATTTTGCGACGATACAATAACAGGAGGTGGACATGATACAGGTACAATTGCAGGAGTGACAAGTGCTGAAGCAGTACTTGAACTGGCTGCATGAGCTGTTGGCGGTATTTTTGGTGTCTGTGTTGCTATAGTTGCTGTTAAAGATGATGATGATGATGGTGTGGTAGTTGTTGGTATTGCTGTTGCCGATAATGTTCTCGATGGCACCGTGGCAACTTTACTTTTGGTCCAAGGATTAACAGCGGGTAACGGTGCTTCGACATATTTAACTGGCGGCAAATTTCCACTCTCACACTCTACAATAGCCTCATCCTTGTCATCCTTACTATCTTTACCAATTAAATGCTCACCAGAGTGTCTTTCAGGTCTGTCTTTGTGCAATCGCTCTTTGCTACCCGCGCTGTTTCCTCTTGGATGATGATGATGTCGATCATGATGTCTATGCCTCTCGCGCTGCATATGATGATGATCCCTATACTTCTCCTGCAATTTTTCCTTTCGCCTTGCGGATTTTGGCGCGACCGTTTGAAACTCACCATCGCTACCAACATCGCCAACATTTAATCTTTGTATATCTTTAGTAGCACGAGTTTGCCGCGATTCCTTTCGCTCATTACCACTATCAACATTAGCTTTGGCACTGTCACGCTCGTGTTGCTGTACTGTATTTCCATGATACGATCGTTTTTCAATTTTCGATGTGGTAAACGCATTAAATCTCCGTATGCTCTTCTGATATGATTTACCTTTTGGTGTTGAAGCTGAATTTTGTGTTGAATTACGCTCTTTGGCGTTAACTGGCGTTGCCATAACCTCACCAATATTCTCTTTATTATTGTCTTTATTTGTTTCACGTTGTTGATGTGATTCGCCGGTAGTGCCCTTTGGATTTAGTACACTCGCATAGGAAACACCGGGGCCCTCCTGACACTCGCTACCACCTTGAATGCTACCAGCCACTTTGGCAGCCATATTGAATTAGCTCGTAGTGATAAAAATACGAGGTTAGGATTGCCGTGTAGCCGCGCGCCACTTGCTCACCCCTGTCGGCTTTCTATTAATTTTACGACAGATTATATTGGCCGCTCGTTTAATTCACCACCAAATACGCATTGTCGCAATCAATATAATTCAACTGTATAATTATATTGTCTTCTGGTTATGTTATTTTCCCCGTAATTTTTCCATTATACTTGAAATCCATTGGTGTCCATGCTTTTATAACTGGCGGAACGCATGGCTAATCTTCCCCCCCACCATCGCCACCACGTATCAATTCAATATTATCACACACCAATTTGTCGTTACAAAATATATTCTTAATGCAATTATTAATTGAGACACAATTTATGAATAATTGTCTGATATTGTGATGGTGCCGTTTCAATTCACAATTTGTAGTCGGTCGACAAAATAAAAATAAAAAAAAAAAACAGAAAAAAAAATAGAAAATGTGCGTAAGTGCCCAGTGAGAGCCGGACTCCAGTACTGGCGCCTAGTGTCGATTGTCCCAACTAATAATCAGTGCAATGGCTCTCTTAACATGGCACGCATACCCAACAAACCGCATGTACAGCACCCACCGCTTATTTGATACACAAAAAAAAAAAAAATTATTCAATTGTCCCACCAATAATTGTGAATGATAGATAAATCGAGATTGATTGAATGCCGCGTTTTTTTTAAACACCACTGGTACAATTGTCACACCAATGACATACAATACAATAAAATAAAATGTATATTGAAGCAAAAGTTTATTGAATTGAACACGAGGTCCATAAATGTTCCACACCACCAACGTGCACACGCTGACTCGACGAATTTATATTAAATATATACTCCTAATAACACCATTATGTAAATGAAAATTTATGTATTAACAATTAATTTAAATTCAATGTTTCGTTTGGTTTTGTTCTATTTGTTGTTTTTCTTTTTTTTTATATATATACATACGTTAATTCGGCAGATATTTGGGGCTGGTGAATGGTGAGACAACAGAGTAGTCGTGTGGACCACACGTTGAATTTTTTTTTTCCCCCGATTGCTCGTATCAATCGCGAATAAATACGTCAATTTAATTGATTTATTGAATAATTCACTCGACACTTCCTATTGCTTCTATGTAGTAATGGTCAAGCCACATGTTACGTAAGAACCTTGCATTTCTGTGGACTTTTTTTCCACGAAAAAGCACACCGCAAATGCATGTGGCTCAACGTTGGCTCCTGGCCTCTGCGCGAAGTCATTCGCCGGGCTTCCGGTTTACCGGATACCTCGTGTGGCGTTGTGGCTTTATTGTACGCGCAGTATACACACACTCGTTTCCAACTTGTATTTCATTAGATAATGTTGTAGATGGCGTGGCGGTGGTTTCCTTGTTACATTTTCCGCGCCATATATAAATATTTAATGAGGGAATCGGGAGACAAGTATTTTTGAATCATTTTTTTTCTCAGTAATTTATCTCTATTTTTTTTTATAAAATTAACAGTATAAAATTATTATATTACGTTTTATGGCACTAGATTAACTATTCAAATAGTGATTTTTTTTAT
Source organism: Galerucella tenella (assembly GCA_910591685.1). NCBI lineage: Eukaryota > Metazoa > Arthropoda > Insecta > Coleoptera > Chrysomelidae > Galerucella > Galerucella tenella. The sequence goes on from CAJUYH010002636.1 coordinate 62,821, forward strand.
TTGAATGATTTTAGATTAACCTGTATGAAGTTGTAATAGTTACCACTTATGGAACAGGCTCCAATAAATATCGCCATGTTTTTATATATAATTTATATTTTTCTTTTTTTTAATTTGTGTCATATCTACGTTAAAACATAGTACAATAATTTCATATTGGTGAAGAAAAATTATTTAAAATACTTGTTCTTTCATACCTTTGATTGCCCCTAACCCAATAGTCCAATAGTACCCTCTATTTATTCTGTTTTAAGCAATTATTTTGAAGATTATTTATAGTTTTTGTTTATTGTTGTATTTACATGGAATAAAAGTTGATAAGATTAGTTACATTTACACAATTTCTTTATGTTAATTCATATATATATATATATATATATATATGTATATAAAATATACAACGATAACATTTGTATAATTGAGGTTAACATAACATTGAGGATTTATTTTATTTATTGTATTAGAAATAATATTTCAATTGTACTCTTTCTATAATATTATTAATTATTGATTTCCATTCTTGATATAGAAATATATATCTATTAATGTTGATTCTGTTATTGTACAAGGAATCAAAACCAAATTTTTTTTTTTACTATCAATAAATTGTCATTAGATTGTCAATATGTTGATTTCTCACGTTAGCTATTTACAGAATATTTTGTGGTATAGCGATTGAATGCCTCGGATATTGTCGATCTTAAAATCAAAATATAAAGCAATATTTATATTGTATTTTTGCTGTATTATATATTGTATATGGGGTTATGAATGCAATAACAGTCTAAGCAACAGAAATTAAAAATCTGTTTTTATTGTAGAATTCCGTTTTTGAATTTTATTTTTAGTATTTCAAAATTTTTTAATATTTTTAAAATTATTTTTTTAATTTTATATATAAAATAGACAGTACTATTTTCTCACATTTATCAATATTCAATGTTTTATTGAATCTATTATTGCACTCATAACCTCATATTATTTATTTATGTATTTGCTATTTGATATTTGTTTCTTTGATACCTGAATAATTTTTGATGAAGTAAATATGCGGTAATATGACCGGCATCAATATATCGAATCTCAGCGCCCGGCCAAATTTTTTCCAAACTCATACAATTATCACGTGGTACATAAGCGTCATCTTTAGCACATACAGCAATAATTAAACTTGTATCAACTGGAACTTCAAAATTTTTTAGATGCGTACACTCATCCATTATTCCGCGCATAAATTGTAGCGCTTCATGTTCACGTTTTTTCACATCAATTTCCAAACTGTTCTCCGGCGGCAGCATACAAATCACTTCTAAAATAATTATTACAATTTATTATTAATCAGTTAAAAATTGAATATCAACCTAGATACAATTATCGACGGCATACCATCCAATGATTTTTGCGTTGCATTGGATTTAAATCGATTTGAAATAAGATTGAGCGGGAATATTCTTGCAGCGGCTTTTTCCGCCGCTGCCGAATCGTCTGGTATATCAAAATTTGCACGATTCATAATATTATTTTTCTCATTTGTACATTGAGGTTTACTTAGATCATCGGTTAATTCACGCATTCGTGTTATGCTTGCTGGAAAATGCTGTGCAAAATGTTGACCAGCTAAAAAAGCATCCTACAAAAATATTCAATGAATAAACACAGTATTAAAATAGTCAAATGTTATTACAATTAATGTAAACTCACATCGTGATCGATAATTTTGACCATTTTTGCAAGATCATTTTTGTACATTGTATCAGCGAAATATTGTGATTGTAAAAGTGTCCAATTTATTGATTCAGACATAACACCTTTGGTGAATACAGGCGATGCTGTTGACCAAGACAAACATGGAATTAGTGCAATGGGTTTTGGCCAATTGGTGGCTGCCAATGATGCCATCTGCAATTGAGTAAATAATTGTCAATAAATTTTAGCGATATCATGAACACGATAAACTATTTACAATATTAACTCACATGTCCACCCATTGACAGACCTGTTATACCAAGAGGTCCGAATCCCTGTTGTTCACACCAATTGAGTAATACTATGCACTCCATAATTAGACACCCGCCCATAATAAAAATATCTGAGACATTGTGCAAATTCGATCGTCTGTAAATATATAAATATTAATGAATATACATTGGATTGCTACATCCAATTTTTATCTCACAATGTAGTACAAACCTTTAAGTCAAAAAATTCCTTACATTTGATCTTTGGGTTTTCGAAGACCATAAAATGGATTTTCAATCAATAGCGATCCTATTCCAGATTCTTTTAGCAACGGTTTTGCTATAAGATTTCTACGTCGCCAAAAATACTGTATGTATAATATAAAAATATTATGTCAATACTCTGGATACTATTGGAGGCTATGAGTGCAATAACAGTCTAACCTACAAAAATTAAAAATCTGGTTTTATTGTAGAATTTTCAGCGTTGAAGCTGATATTTTTCAACTGCAAAGTGGATTAAGCATAATTAGTACCATTGCGTTCCTGAAAGTTGGATATTTTTGGATTGTTTGTGATGGATAGTTGGATCTTTTTGTCAATTTCTTCGTGATATTTATCGTTATTGGGTTTAGTTTGTTATTGCATCCATAGCCTCATTTATATATCGAAATGAAAATATAAAAAAAAAATTGGTGTAAAGTACAAATGTAATATCAATCTTACATGATCGCCTGTTCCAGCTAAATGTAAACACACGGGTTTTGTTTTGTGTGAAATCCATCTGTGAGGTAATATCAATTGAAAATATGATGACTTTGTTTCCTCTGGCATGATGTTTGGTAAATGATGATCGAAGGGTGTTTCAAAACACCCTTCAATAATGTGACAATCCGGCCACTCTTCATCCTGTTTTATTATTAATATCAATTAAATATTTCAAAACACCTATTGAATTATAAATAAATTATCACAATTATTACCTTAGTTATGGTGATTGGATAATCATAAGGGATAAGGTTGTAACATGCTTCACGATTTGAAACGACCCGTCGAAATTCGAATATTCTAAAAGCAATTGTAATTCAAATATAGTCATTGTTATTAGTGCAACAAAATAAATCATAATAGTAATAATAACGTGTACACTTAAAATTACTGTGTTGAGTTATTCAATTCACATTCAATAGAGAATACGTTGGAATAAAAGAAAAATATATATTCAAAAAAAAAAAAACTGAAATTATTAAAATGCATTGTAGGTTACCTTTTCAATTTTTCCGGATTGCCCCATCCTTTTGTGAAAAATTTCGAAAGTAAAATTCGTCGATATACAGCGTCCAGTCGACTTGGGGGCATTTTAAAATAAAATAATATTACGTTTTGATTAATATTAAAGGTTAGAATCGTAATGATGTAAAGGTTCCTAATGGTCACAGATTATACATCTACTAAAGATATATAATGCGCATGATTTATTATTATTATTATATTGCTATTATATATTTCTAAATTAAAAATCTATGCTTTAATTTAACACATCGTAAATAATGACTATGTACAGATTCATAATGTGTGTCAATGGGTTGCTGTTGTATATATATATATATATATATATATATATATATATGAGTTCATTCTGTGCTATTTATCACTAAAATATTCCAAATATAAAATACCCTAGATTCGAAATGTAATTTTTTTTCTAGGATATCTGCCAACAGGTCAAATGCCCTGGTGTAAAACTACCATATAGTCATTGTAGCCAATTGAAAAAAAAAACCCTGTTTTTTTTATATCTAGTTTGATGCTAAATGGATAAATAACTGAAAGAAATTAAAAACACTAGAATATCCGATAAATCAGACTGGCAATGATCTAAAGTATAAAGTAAAAAGGGATTTTATTTCGCTAGTTGCTCTGCGATGCCCGGGAAAATTCAAAATTTTTACACAAACAGTATGTGTATAGTAAGTGAAATAGTACTGTTAACACTATACAGTTGAATTTTTCCAAGTCCACAGATAGATATGGTTAAATAGGTTAGTGTTTTGTTTATATTTGCGATTATGGTGTTTTAAATTGAATTTTTAATTGAACACCCAATATAATTATAGGTAAATGATGCTGTACAATTGGAAAAATTAATTGAACACCAGAGAAAATCTGTATTGAGTGTCAATGATTTGATTGTATATATCCTGCATCAATGTTTTATTACACTGGTCTCAATATTGGCCTTGAAGAATTTTTAAATCACCATAAAAAATGTCGGGTCATTGACGAATTTTCACAGATAGCAATTGAGGATATCACGGATGTGACAATAGGATGGAATTACTTTTTGATATGGCAAGGCACAAAAGTATACGTATATGGCACAATTGGTGCTGTAAAAAAAAAACAATTGTTGAGTGTACCTCAAACCAATTTGTCTCGGTGAGCAATAACAAATGTAAAATTAATTAATTTGCCCTCTTCAACTAATTACAATTGGATGAAATTAAATTTCAAGATTTAGCTGTGGTATCGCTGGCAAAACTGCCATTACACTTCTCACAATTGATCATCAAATATGGCAATATAAATTTTATGAAAATACATGGAGAATCATTGACAATTTTATTCCAACTAATGACAATGCAGTCGATGAATTTGTCATTAAAATAATTGAAAATCGTACGATAGTTGCTTTAACAAATTTAGGTTAGAAATATTTAAATAAAATATTGTATCAAATTAAATAGTAATAATTTTTTATAATTATTGAGTTGTATTGCAGGAAGAGTTTTTAATGTGCCTACTCTTGTTGAGATGTCGGAAGATATTAAATGTATCGACATAGTCTGTGGGTTTGAACACACATTGCTGTTGGCCGACAATGGCGATGTTTATTCAATGGGAATTGGCAGGTTAATTTTGTTCGTATAAACAATAATTGCGATGATGAATTCAATATTAACTATTGATTTATGAATTATTGCAGCAGAGGACAATTGGGACATGGTGATTTGGATGATTGCTATGAACCGAAATTAATAGAAGCTTTGGCTGGACTTAAAGTTGTACAAATTGCGGCGGCTGGATGGCACAGTGCAGCAGTTACCTCAGAGGTAATCGAATTTCAAATCCCTTTATCAATTATTGTTTAGTGTGGTAATATATATGTCGCATTTTCATAAAAAAAATACTAATGACTTTAATTGTGTTTAGGGTGATCTTTATGCTTGGGGTTGGAATACAAATGGCGAGGTTGGAGTAAAAGGTGAACAAAAAGTCTTTGCCATTCCTACAATTGTCGATTTTACAAGTAAAACAAATGATACGTGCGAAGTGAAAATACGAAAAGTTGAGTGTGGAAATGAATTCACCATTTGTATCACAGGTTATTACATATATTCAGCTTGTTTATTTATTAAATTAAATTTAATCACAATATGTAAATTTTTCTTTTATTATTTTAGATAATAAATTGATTTGGGGATGTGGCTCAAACAAGTATGGTCAATTGGGTCAGCGTCGCCACAATTTATTGCGCACAGATAAATTTGTTGAATTAAAAATTGATCTAAATATAATAATTGATGTTAAATGTCAACAGTGGGGTACGGCAATAAAAATAAGTTGATATTGAAATAAAAATCAATTTCCTTTAGATTTTGATTTGTTATTTTGACGATACATTTGTGATATTCCTGCAGTTTCATTTGCCGGTATTAATCGTAATATTACACCTTTATCTTCAATTTTTATTTTCGTTCTGTAAATTATATATAGAATATAAACATTGTTTATACTCGAGCTCATTAAACAACAATAATTCTCGAATTTAATATTATCAAATATAATGAAAAATAGTTGGATCATCAACGCATAAAAAATTCTTCTACACGAAAAAAAATAAAGCAATAGAACAAAAAAATATTGAACTGTATAAATTAATACGAATCAAATTTTTCATTTTTTTTTATTTAATGCCACATTCATTCTATCATTTATCCTGAAATATCAAACACATTAATTTTTTAATTCACTTACCGTCTATTAATTCACTGCAAAACAACAAGGATGGATTAAACGATAATGAATCAGGTAATTGAGATAATATTTTCGATATAACAGAATAATATTGAATATTTTTATTTTTATTAATTGATTTATTAATGTCTTTTTTGTTTTTTTTTTTGTTTTTTTTCCATATTTTGCTCAATATTTTCAGAAAATAACACTCCGAAGCGAAAAAACCGTATATTCTCACCAATCCCAATGTATATCTATATAATATATGTATATTACCTTCAATATACATATATATACATATATATTTATATATATGTAGTGTATACTTATATACTGTATATATAATAATGTTTATGTGGAGTAGCGCACACTTTAGACTGTTATGTATTGATACGTTTATAAGTTTATCCATTAATTACAAATATCGAAAAAACATGAAACAGTTACAAGCGATTAATTAATCGTTTATTATTAATAATTAAGCTGTATCTGTGCTTTTGTACTGGACAATAATTCGTCAATTCGAATTTATTCGCATGAATCTCGAAATTTTCACAATTTACAATATCGATTAAAAAAATTGAGGATAAATTCTATGGTGAACGAATACGAATCACAGATAAGTAATTGAGGGGATGGGTAGAGAGTGGGGCATTTCATATTCGAGATTGATGCGATTAATATGTTGAATTATGTTAATAAACACTATCGTAATTCGATGAACAACGATTATGACCAGTTTTATTACAATATTTATTTATCGTTAACGTTTCACAAAAATTTGCGATCGCTCGACTCTGCCCCATTATACTTATTATATATTCACATCAAAGTCAAAAAGGCAATACGCAGTATGAACTTACCTAGGGATATTTGTGTATACCATGTGTGTATTACGCGCGTGAATTGCGGTATAACATTTCATTTTTATTTTTTTTTTACTCTATATCCCTCATTATTTTTTACTTTTTTCTTTTTTGGTTTTTTTTTTTTTTTTTCCTATTAGAATTGATTATGCAAAAAATTTTTTTTTATATCTATATAGTGTTTTTATGCATTCATTGCCCGCTAATTTTATACATTCAGTGCATCTGTTAATTTATGCATCTTCAAGTTTTAATAAGTTTATGACACATTTATTTATAAGAAAATATTAAAAGTAGTTTTATGGACCAATGTGATTCTTTGCGAGCAAGTCCAAGTTTGAATTTTTACATAGAACCATTTTATTTATGCATAATAAAAAAAAAACAAAAATATCTTGATTACACATTGGAATAATTTTTACATGAAAAGTTCAC
>CAJUYH010002637.1:14287-37456 GCA_910591685.1 Galerucella tenella
ACATTTATTTGTTGTTATCTCAACATTTTTGTATCAATAAATAATCATTATATGGGGTTTGTTTCATGCATTTTATTCATGATTGAATCTTACTTGGTTTGTCTAGTTCACTTTGATTGGGTCCTTCGTCAAAATTGAAGCCCAAGCAAATGTGGTGAGAAAAAACGAAAAAAACTGCAGCCAGAAGCATCATCCTCATAGTAAATTGTACTTCACATAAACAACAAACACCATTTTCATTTTTCACAACACTCTTCACACAAAAATGTATATAATTCTTGCAACAATCTCAAATACATTTCAGTCACTTTTTTTCAATAAAAATTCAGTCAAACTAAAACACTACAAAAAAGTTTTATTCCAATTTATTTAGTGCTAATAACAATTAGGGAAAGGGATCAGAGGTGGTTTGATATGTCCTGCATGTTTCATTGAAATGTTTAGAGTCGACCGCGTGTGGTTTTTAAAATATCCGCGTTCTCCACGTGTCGGTGCGCACAGTGTAGAAGTTAGCGACATACTGAATATGCTGTAGCTACCACCACCAACTTCGATTGCGCTGTTACCTTGTAGATTTTAGCGGTTCGCGCCTACAGATCCGAAGTGTGCCGTGGTCCACGGAAACAGCATCTTGACTTTTGCTCTGTGGTGGTTTTTTGATATGGTGATAAGTATGCCTTTTTCTTCCATTTTTCGATGATATATGTTGTCCGGAATTGGATTTGTCGCCGACCACGAGTGTGAGAACACGTCAAAACTTAAGAAAACAACACACATTTTCGCAAAACTTATAAAGAAAATATGTTGTAACTACATACAGAGAAAATAATATTTCACTTATTTTAAAATGGAAAAAAAAGTTTGTAGGAAAAAATATAGGAAATGTCTTCCTTCCGTAATCATCTATAACATATTTTCATTCCAACATTCAATGAAAACATTTATTAAGATTCTAAGAAGCTTATTGATAATCATTTCGACATTCACATATATTATCGACTAATGTTACATGCCTGTCTACCTTTTTTTGACTGGTACCGGTTCTACCTTTCCTCGGGAGTATGAGACTCTCCCCAGCTGAGTGCCAATCCTGCTCTGGAACCCAGAAGTAGAGCTATCGAGCAGAATTCTCTTCGACCAAAGCCACCCTCACTAAAACCACCCCAGCTCTATCGTTTCCACTTTCCGTTCTTAGAACCTCCCCTTCAGGAATACCATCACAAATGGAAGTCTTGTCTTTTTATCTTATTATTCTGCCGTTTCTTGGTGTTCTCTCTCTTCCTTTTCCTTCTTCCCTATCACTCCCCCATCAAGATTAATTTCTCGACTTGGCTAGTGTCAACAAATAGTCCATTCTCCTATGTTTGCATACTATCCAACTCTTCAAGTCTTGTTTCCTTGTCCTCTTCACCTTCACTTTTTTTCTCTCTTTTCTTCCATTTCTGCAGCGTCTCCTTTGATTGTCTTCCTGTGTTCGTTTAGCCTTGTATGAAGTATTCCTGTAATTGCTCGCAGTGCTACAGCCAATAAATTTGGTAACCTGACACAACACGCAGCAACATCCCTCCTTGAACCATAACTGGTTCCCCTTTACATTTATTAACCCCAACCATCTTTTCCCATATGGGTGATCCAGAGAGAAGAATTGACCACCATTTGCCATAGTAATCTCCTCTCACCCTCTGTTGGACCTCACACATTCAGCAGCACTGTTACATGTTGATTATTTTGTCTAGACCTATTTTGTTATTGACTTGATATAAATGAATGGAAACAGAGAAATAATAGTTATTTTCCTAACAAGTGCGGAAAGTGATTCTTTCCCGCACGCGACTGCAGTTACAAAAAGTATACCAACCCATTTTCCAAAAGGTATTTTAATTGAACTTACTTACATATACAAAACTTTAACCAAAAACTATTAATATTATTATAAATATTAATATTAAAAACACAATTTGTTGTATTCTGTGAATTATTTAAAATTGCCGATCCAGTGGGGTTATTTGGTGTTAACTGGTAAGTAGATGACGTTGATGATGATGGCATCGGTTGCAGGTCACATAAAGATGACGATGGAGGTGACGGCAACGGTTTAAAGTCATTTGTAGATGTAATAATTTTATTTGATATAATTTCTCTTATATCGAACCCGGGTGGTTTAATAGTTGCTTTGTGACACTACTTTAAAGAATGTACGGGTTTATATCAAAATATCTTCATTATTTTATGTTTTCAAAAAATTAAAAATGCAACAAAAAGCTGAAAATGATGTAGATTTCATTTGATGAACTATTTAGTAGATATTCATTTACTTATTGTAAAAATAGTTATAACTTCCGCGGAGAAAAAAACTATCTAACAAGGTCAAAATTTGCATAGTGCGGGAAAGTGACTATTTCGAAACTAAAATGCATGCGGGACAGTGGGTTAAAACGCACGGTCGTAGAAAATAGTTATTTTCCTAACAAGTGCCGAAAGTGATACTTTCCCGCACGCTACTGCAGTTGACCCGAACGACGCGAAGCGGAGTTAGGGCGAGCGGTCTAGGGCGGGAAAGACACTTTACGCATGAGTTAGGAACATTATTTTTTCTACGACCGTATATACAAAAAAGTATCAACCCATTTTTCAAAATTTACTTTATTTTAACATACATATAAAAAACTTAAACCGAAAACCATTATTATTATTATCAATTATTATTATAAATATTATTATTAGGAACACAATTTGTTGCATTCTGTGAATTACTTAAAATTGGCGGTCCAGTGGAGTTATTTGGTGTTAACTGGTGAGTGAATGACGTTGATGAGGATGGCATCGTTTGCAGGTCACATAAAGATGACGATGAAGGTGACGGCAACAATTTTAAGTCATTTGTAGATGGAAGTATTTCATTTGATATATTTTTCTTATATATCAGACCCGAGTGGTTTGATAGTTGTTTTGTGACACTACTTTGAAGAATGTACAAAGTTATATCAAAATATTTCCATTATTTTATATTTTCAGAAAATTAAAAATGCAACAAAAAGCTAGAAAACATGTTGATTTTATTTGATGGACTATTTATTCACCTGGTGTAAGAATAGTTATAACTTCCGAAGTAAAAAACTATCTAACAAGGTCAAAATTTGCATTTTTTCACTTTCCCGCACTAGTGCGGGAAAGTGACTCTTTCAGAACTAAAATGCGTGCGGGAAAGTGGGTTAAAACGCACGGTCGTAGAAAAATATATTATCCGTCTTTAGGAGATAAAACCTTATTATTAGTTTCAATGAACAAATGAATATAATCAAATTGGAATTGATAATTACCTGACAGTGTACAGCAAGACTGAAAGTATCACTTCAAACTGGATCACCCACTAAACTAAGAAATGTGCATTTTATAATTGAGTCCTAGTATCTAGTGGTAGAATGAAAAACTTCATGTTCCAAGATAATTATACACGTTTGCACATAATAGTTATTTATGATATAAGTGTTAAAAGTACATTTTTAAGGCACGCATGTGAAGGTTTGCAGAATGAGCGAAGCGAATTCTGCAATTCACATGAGTGCCTTAAAAGGTACTTTCAACACGTTTATGATATACTATTTTTTCTACAAACGTTCAAAAAATGCAATAATACAGTTTGAATTAAATTTTAAAAACCTTTATTAAATATTTTGACGTTTGCTTTCAAAATTTGACAATTCACTTTTACCAGCAGTGCCATAATAGTTATTTACGTAATTAGTGGGATATGGACATTATTATATAAGTGCGTTAATAATTCCTATCACACGTGTTACGTACAAAATTTTATCTACAACTGTTTATTAGTATTAATAACAGTACCTATAATATAAAATTTGAAAAAAATTTCAATCCAACGTATTTTTAATAATATTGACTGCAAACATGAGGTACTGTGTATCATATATCATGACCATAGCAACAAAGACAAACAATGCTGTGAAAAAAAAATAAATTAGTTATGTCATCAAATGTTCAAAGTTGAATGAACAAAAATCTATAAAAATGAGTTCAAGCGAAGAAAATCTCCTCTCGGAAATTGAAAATGCAGCTTCCAGTGTTATTTTAAATATTTAATTCTGGTATTAATAAGTTTCTAGATTCTTATTACCGCACTAGTGCGGTAATGTAATCAAAAACGCACTAGTGCGGTAATATACGTCATTATGACATTAAAAATAGTGTCAAATCGTACCCGTTACATGACAGTTGTAGATAAACATTTTAAGGCACTCAGTGTCTTAAAGTGACATATTTTGACGTTTGCTTTCAAAATTTGACAATTCACTTTTACCAGCAGTGCCATAAACATTTTAAGGCACTCAGTGTCTTAAAGTGACATTTTTAAGGCTTCTATGGAGTGCTAAAAATGGCATTTTTAACACGTTTGTAGAAAAATATTTATTGAGGATGTTCTAATGTATCTGTTGCTTGGTGCTGAAATGGCAATAAATTGTCAAAAATACCACATTGGAGGAACTTAATTTTGAATGTTCTACTAGTAATTGCTTGTGTTGTAGTTTAAACATAGTGTAAGTTCCTTTGGTTATAGTTATATATCTGGGAAAAAGAAGATTAAGTCGATTAGAGACACTGGTACTACTTTCATGATGCATGAAGTATCCAACCATAGAAACTGGTTTTGCTCAAATTCTATAACCCTTAAGTATGGTTTTCTTAGGTCCGATCGTATTAAACTTGCCAGTCTCGAGGCAACTCAACGTCAGCAGTGGTACGTTTCTTTCTTTTTTTCTATTTCGGCATGGATGGTGTCTGTATGAAGGTACGTGTGTACTGTTCCGGTTAATAATTAAAAAGGGTTTACCTTCAGCTTCCAATTCACAAACACTCTGTAACAACATTGTAGCTAAATGAATATTGCAATTTTTCTCCCACACAAGTCGCTGTGAAGAACTACCGGGCGTATATCAAGATTATCTACTAGATTATACAAGTGGTGGTACATGCAAGAAACCATTTTTCGTCCTTTCTGACCTGCTATGATTTCGCTCCGTAAATTGCACAAATCGGAGCGTTCTTTTCCTATGGTTTTATAGATGTGAGGTTAAATGTCCAAAAAAATTGCCATGTATAAAAACACGATCATTTTCTTCGGTAGATTAAAATTATATTGTTAAAAATCACGGTATATTTTTTCTTGTTTTGATGCATATGCTTTATTAGCTTAGTCCTAGTTTTTTTTCTTCTTCAATTGCTGTACGCTTATATTATGAACACTTTGTATAATTTTGACATGTGTGTAATCTAGTTCTCTCTAATATTAATATTACTTCTTAAAAATATTGGAACATGAATGAAACTATTTTTTAATTTCATCTGATACGTTTACTGAATTCTAACAATGCTGCATCGTATCGTAAAAGAATTGAATTCCCAGTCAATAAAGTGAGTGCAATTGATGTGCATAAATAAAATATTGAACTTGTCGAGCAACAACACTATCTAGGATTTTTGTATCTATTTGTCTTCATTTTCATTGGGTCAATAGAGGATAGACTTTGCAGCTATGGCATTCCTGGCACGTACCTTTTGACCAGTCGGGGAAATTTCTTTGAAAGTTGGGTTTTAAGTTGAGATTTTTCTCCTCGCATTCTATTCAATAAATCCGTATTTGCGGATGGAAATGGGTCCTATCCAAGAAGATATTTTCGAATATATATATTTGGAAGTATAGCACAGAATTTCTAAGATATTCTCAAATCTGGTTCTTCGATTAAAGTTTTCGAATCATTTCCTGTTTATTGGAAAATAAAAATTTGAATTGGGACGACAAATAGAGGTTTTTTTGCGATTTTTAAAATAATCTACAAGTTTTTCGCAGAGATTGACATTTTTAGAATACAAATAGTGATGCAAACAAAATATTTGGGAAAAAAATTCCGCGTGGTGCATCGTATGGGTACGTGACAGAAGTGAAACTTCTTGAAAACTCAGTTTATTTCGAGCGATTGTGGTAAAAAGACGCGGGATGACGAAGCTGTGACACTCATATGCCAGAGCCGTTGACACGGGCAGATTATAAAACTGATTTTTACATGACTCTACCTTGAAATTGCTTGATCCTGCAGCTAGCACGTCAACACGAACTACTAGTGGTCTCCATTATGTAGCCACACTTATTGATTTGTATATGCGACTTTGCAGCGCCACTAAGTGGCTCCCACGAGAGGTTTGCTTGGGCAGGCCACTATAGTCCAGCAACTGGTACCAAATTTTGGGTTTGAGGTATTTGAGGCAAGCTGAAAGCTTGTCTTATGCTTCTCCTATTAAACCCCGAGACTGAATCGACCGCTAAATTTTTTATATCAACTGAGAGTCTCACCGAAATGATCTCTCTTTTATATTATCTCATTATTTAACTATAAATAATACCCTATTGGAATTTCAAGTTGCCTCAAAAACATTCTTTGTGCAGCAGTAGATAATCGCATTTTCAATGCAGGTTATATGGAAAAAATATTAGGCAGCTTTCTTTTTCTCTTTCCGTCATGTCTTTCCACGTTTACTTTTATCATATGTCTTAACTCTCAGCTCTTCATCACCCATCGATTATCAACTAGCTCTTCAAAAAGTTAGTTCCAGTTGACAAATTATTGTTGCCTTTTGATAAATTCACATTTTTTTATTATTTTTAAAATACCCATTAACAATAAATGCATCGAATATAATTGAATATATCTAGACTATGGACATATAATAGATCCTGTTTAAAATAGAAATAAAAATCACTATTAAACAACAAAACAAGCGCGCATCCCCATATTCCGGGTTCCATTTGTACATTTCCAGAGTAATCAATTTCATCCAGTGCTATTCAATAAAATATACGTCATATTACGACTCACCAACAAACATTCGAATTTTCATAACAGACAGAAGTGGTAAACACACAAATTCCGGCAATTTATATAGACGGATCCATTAAAATATTAAATTTATTAACATAACATACACACTATTAATCATGTATTTAACACGACAAGAATTATATTGACAAACACAAATCGACAATTGCCGAAATCGGTATATACCATTGTTCTATATTTCGCACAGATGCAAAATCATAACCCGAATCTGTCACACATTAGTTTTTAAATACAAAATAATGGCCAGTGTCATCAACGTCATCGGTAAATGCACTACACAATTTGGGGAAAATTATTCATCACAATTTTAGAATACACTGAATATAAATTTCATCTACCAGCTCCATAATGATCTTCAATTTTGGAAATATTGACTTAAACTGGATAAAACAAATTGATAAGCAACCAGGTGTTGCGCTGGTTGTATAAAACCCCAGAAAAAAGGCACGCTCAATTATTCCTTGAAAGCTATTCGGCCAAACTGTCACACGACCTACTATGCCAAAGTCGGATGATAATGGGAATGCTAACCGGACATTGAAGGCTGAGGAATAGGGTGTCTGTTATTCACCAATTTGATTTTTGACTTCGCAGCGCCTCGAAAATTTTCAGTTCACGACCTTAAAAAAATATCAAACCCTTATAAGCCCTTGATATTCATAATAAACCGTGCCTCCAAGACGATAAATTTTCCATTGAAATAACATGAAGTTTTGGCACTTTTTACAATTAATTTTTATGTCTTTATGACAGTTTATAAATGGCAATAGCAAACAAGTATTTTTGTAGAAAATTGAACGCTCTACAAAAGCTCTCTCTTAAAATTTTTCGATATATTCACTTGCTTAAAAGGTTAAAGTTCAATTAAGAATAACTTATCATATTCTTTTGTATTTTGACCAAAAAACTATCGTTGCTTATTTTAAAATTTATTGTTCGTTGCAAAAAATATCCGATTTCAATTGTATCACAGTTACAAATAGTGTTAAATATCTCAATAACCAAACAATATTACTGACGATATAAATTAAACTTGAATTATTACATCTTATTAATAAAAATATGACAAATTTTCCAACACATTGATGAACAAAATTTGTTCAGCTAAGCACGAAGATCAGAAACAGTATGTTCTTCAAATTGTGAGTGATTTTAAAAACAAATTTCCAAATGCCACCAAAGAATGTTTAACAAAGTTAATTCTGTTCATCAATGTGTTGGAAAATTTGTCATTCTTTTATCAATAAAATGTAATAATTTAAATTTAATTTATATCGTCAGTAATATTGTTTGGTTATTGAGATATTTAACACTATTTGTAACTGTGATACAGTTGAAATCGGATATTTTTTGCAACGAACAATAAATTTGAATATAAACAACGATAGTTTTTTGGTCAAAATACAAAAGAGTATGATAAGTTATTTTTAGTTGAACTTTAACCTTGAATAACTTTTAAGCAAGTGAATATATCGAAAAATATTGAGAGAAAGCTTTTGTAGAGCGTTTAATTTTCTACAAAAATACAAGTTTGCCATTGCCATTTATAAACTGTCATAGAGACATAGAAATTAATTGTGAAAAGTGCCAAAACCCTTCTAGGCACGATTTATTATGAATATCAAGGGCTTATATGGGTCAGATATTTTTTTTTAGGTCGTGAACAAAAAATTTTCGAGGCGCTGCAAAGTCAAAAATCAAATTGGTGAATAACGGACACCCTACTAAGGAAACATATGCAGACAATGGGCCTAGTAGATGACAGCCTATGCAGGTTCTGCCAGGAAGAAGACGAAACCGCGGAGGACATACTCTGAGAGTGCGGAAGCCTAGCAAGGGTGCGGTTTCACTTAATCGGAGAAGTAAAACCGAGGGCAGAGAGCTACGCAAGGGAGGCGGTATCCAGGCTAATAAGTCCAATAAAAAGAATAAAGCTAGATATCGAGCTCTTGGGAACACCACAAAATATCTGCAAAAGTCGCAGTGGGATAGGCGGCGTCCATTAATTATGTGAGGTGCTTTAGGGGGGGAGGGGATCAAGCTGAATCTTTCCAAATCTCACTTAAATGGGAGAGGAAGGGGGGGGTCTTGGCAAATATCACGTAATTATTTTTCTCGCAGGAAACGGTGTGAAGTTGCGTTAAAAAAAAATTACGTTAATATTCACAAATACTATTAGGCGAGCGGTGCACCCCTAAAAAGATGCACAAAAAACTAGTTGACTGACCAATTGAGATCGATTAATTATATTATTAGGAACAAAAAACCTCAATATGTCCCGATGGTCAGTCATTTGTTATTAACCAAAAACTTGAAAAATTACGGAAAATGAGAAAATAGTTACGCTAATCATTTTTTGTGGTGAAATGGATAAAAATGAACACTTTTTCACACTTGATATTTTTTCGAAAAATGCTTTGTTTTCAAGTTATCGGCAATTCAAAGTCAAAAACCGACCGAAAAATGGATTTTTCGAAAAAAAAATTCTCGGCTTCTACCACAGCTTTATCAAAATTTCAAACTGCAAATCACTCATGGAAACACCTCAGAAACCATCAGAGAATGGTCGACTATTCTCTGATCGTTTCTGACAGTTTCTGATTGCGGTTGGAACAGACCTAAAATAAAGGTTTTAAAGAATCTCGCGTGAGATTAGGAGAAGGGGGAGGGAGTTGAGGAAAATCTCACGATATATCACCAAGGAGGGAGAGGGGGTCGAAAAATTCTCAAAAACTCCTCACGTAATCAATGGACGCCCCCATAGGACAAAGAGCCACTCCCATTCTGATTCAGTCTAATCTAAACTGGATGAAAGCTTTGTTTTGAAACGAGAAATTCACCTAAGACAATTTTGCTGTTTTCATCACAGTGAGTCCACTCATTGTATGACCAGCTATAGTTGAGCAAGTTTATCTGAAGCTACGGGGCATCGCTAAGAGGCGAGGAAACATAGCGCATATCTGTCATAAACGTACAAATGGCGTACGGTACCTATTTTACCAAGTCAAATTGAAAATACAAAGATCACTGACAATACCAACGTCACTGGATAAATCCATATCAGTCAATTGATGAAGTGAGGGGTAAGAACACTCGCACGCGCTTGCCAATAATATGTCAGTTTTTGATAAAAATCACCAATTATGTAATCCGGAGTTTGGTTTCCGTACAACGTTGCCACAGCTTGAAGAAGCCCATAACAAACTTGGAAAACTGATCATCTTCCAATATTCATGAATTCATTGAATAATGTTAATAGAAAAAATCCAAAGATCACATTAAATAATCAAAGTTTAATCATTCTGTTCATACTGTTAATAATAGAAGTCCCTATTCTAATCATTATCACTACATATAGGTACTTAGCACTTTAGCTTTTCCATAGTTAAACGTGGCAATATCGAATGTTCTCGACTGCATTCCTTTCACGGCTTCAGATAAACTTATCAAAGTATACTGTTACGTGATTAATTGATTGATTATTTAGGCTCCACCAGTCAGTCAATAAGTCTGATATTTTGCTTGAATCCAATGTGGTACAACCACGTACTACAGTTTTTGATATACCAATCAGAATCAGCGATATCAATTTCAGACCCTAGTTCTGCTTGTGTGTCTGGTATGTCATTGCCCACAATACCTTTGTGCCCTTGGATCCCTCTCAAGTTCCACTTCATTTTGGTGTGCCAGGTTGAAGAATTTCCGAATGCAGTTTCAGGCCAGTCTGAATCTGAACTGAAGGCATGCTGAATATTTCAGTTCAAGCAGCTACTGTAAAGTAAGTTCTGTACAATCAATATTTGGTTGGCTTTAGATGGAAATTGGAAAACAATTTTATGATATTTTCATTTTGAACTCTCCGATAGCCTTCTAGCTGCTCTTATCCAAGTTTTCTATTTTGTCACAGTCGAATATATATGTGATACTACAAAATTGAACGGAAACAGTAGTTAATTTTCATTTTTTTGTATCCTTCAGACTCACTTAGGATGATTAACACGGCTCCATAGCTGTATACTCTGCAAGTGTCCATCTTCAATATCCCCGAAGCCAAAACCCTCATGTGTGATATTATAATTAGATGAAAAAAAATAAAAAATTACGGCTCCACCACACCTGTGTTTCCCAGGATTGGTTATCCATAATTGAGAAATTAATCCTGTTATGTCGAAGTAGATATTTTCACAATACCGAAAGCACAACAGTTTATCCAATGATAATTAATTAGAATATAAATACTTGAAGCAGATGTCGTTTAGAAAGCTTTTAGGGAAATGAATTACCCCATGATGATAAACAAAATTGGTATTGATGCGGTGCAATTTTGTTGATGTTCTCGCCATATACAAGTTGGTTGTTTAGGGTTATTCGAATCGATACAATTCTTTTTTCAATTTTTTTTATGGAGAATTGACGCTTTTATCATTAGTTTTATACGTATAGTGAGTCAATTTAACTCCACCTATTGTATACAGTACAATCTACCAAATGCAACACTAAGACTTTGATTTAGCTGATTTAGGTCACTGTCGTCCTTACACTATCAACCGATTCACAGCAAAACTTGCTTCCTTTCTCTTACCCTTATGCCTTCTCAGGCGTCAGATTGGAGTTCTTCCTCAACCCATGTTTTCCATTCTTTTTTGTCACTGGCTAATGCCTTCATCTCTCCCAATGACTTTTCTTTGTTCTCTCCAATTTCTTCAATCTGGTCTATCCATTTCCTCCTGGGTCTTCCTCTTTGTCTTTCTCTTGATATTCCCATTTCCATCACTTTTCTCGCAATTCTATCTTGCTTCATTCTTACTAGGTGGCCAAACCAGTTCAATTGTTTCTTTTCAATATTTGATATTATTGGGTCTTGATTCTTCGTTCCTTACTTTGTCCCATTTCGTTTTCCCTGCTATTCTCCTTAAATATTTCATTTCCATTGCATTTATTTTTGTTTCATGCTTTTTCTGCAGTACCCAGTTCTCACTGGCATAAGTTATAGGTGGTACTGTAATTTTGTTGTATATTTCCATCAATGTATTTATGGCTCAGTAATGTTCGATTTAAGGAATAATATAATTCACAGCAAAACAAACAATGGAAAATATTGTTGTTGGAATTCTCATTGCATGACCATTTGCCCTCCACGACTGACCAATAGTCCCCTACCTTCCATTTTGTATATTCTAGTCATTCTCGCTACCCTCTCAAGCTGGAGATTATAAAGTGTTATATTTAGAGCACCAGTATGGGAGTTGTGAGAATTTCATCAATAATCACTGGAAAGTGTTACTCAAAGTTTTCAGCAAGTTTATACTGCTGAATGCCTTTGCGGATCACTTTTCCCAAATAAAGGTTTTATCCAGAGTATTGCCAAGTTCTTTCGCCTTAGGATGTAACCGTACAGCACAGGTTTTTGTAGATCCAGCTTCTTTCTGCTCCTGAAAGGTACAATTGATATTTCAATGTTATTGAAAGTAATCTGTTTCCTGTAACAGCATTTGCACACAAGGTCTAGAGCTTCCTGAGTTACTTGAGCATCAACGCCTGCCCCAGTGAGTTCGTCTAGTAGTAAGGCACGAAGAGAGCAAAGTGTCTTTTACTCACGGTGAAATCAATAGAGTACTAATAATGAACATGTTCCCAAGTCACACGCTCTCACTTGAGTGGCTTGAACTGTATAGAATATGATAAAAATATGTACTGTATATAAAATTGAAACCTAACCCATGAAGAAAAAAACATACGATGAAACTGGAGAATTATAATGGATTATTCAATTAGTGGTAGGTATATTCATACCTGGTGCTTTTTGTCTTCCATTGTTACCTTGTAATCATCACTAGAACAAAACATCGAGACATATTCGACGACATACCAAGCGAATCAAGACGGATCACTTCATAAATACATAATAATAACAATAATCATCCGTTTTTATTTAACGCAAACCGAAAACTTATTTTACCAGTAATCAATCTTACGCCTTAGTCGAAGGACATCAATCAAAATTTATATCGAACTTCCAACATAGTAACATTGTAGTAAGAAATTACAATGTTAAATATCAGATAACATCTGGCAAAAACTCCTGAAAGATTGATGAATTTTTACACAAAAAGTCAATTAAGAACAGTTTTTTTTAGTAATTTAATGATAGACACCGACGCAAGACTCGATTTTCACTACCACGCTATTATTCAATAGGTTGGTGTCAAGTTATACAGGCTGGTCGATGTACCGTTTAAGTAGACATTTATATTGTCTAATTTTTAACTGTAAAGGTATTTCTTCACGACTAAATAATAACGCACACATTATTTTCTCATATTTAACTGCATAATTATATAAATTCCTCACACCACTGAATGATGAAAAAGAATTCACTCTCGTTAGCCAATCACATTCTATTATTATCAGAACTCACGCTAAAATGAATTAAAATGAATAAATCAAATCGTCTCTTTTAAAACGTCAAACACCCAATAACGCAAATCGCTTCTGACAGCGCGCAGTTTGAAACGTCAAACTAATTATATTATAATAATTTTACGTATTATAAAGTGAAAAAAATGGACAGCAGTAGCGATAGTGAAGATTTAAAATATGTACGCCACCAGAAATTAATTTCATTCATAAAGGTAAGGGCTTCGATTGAAAATAGTTTCAAAAATAAATATTCTCTATAGCATAGGGATAAAAATGGTTGACTCTAGCGCGGACGATCAGGGTTCGATCCTCATTGGAAGTTTTTTCAAGTCGTGGAGGAAGTATAGTCTTCTACTTGAGTATAATGGCTATTATTCACTTGGATGACTCACTCGCTCGTTTTGGAAACTTCATCCGCGTAAATAATGGCCATTATTCTGCACTCGTCGAAGAATATACTATTATTGAATCAATTTTATCAATTATTTCTCTTCACCAAGCTTTGAATATGGTATAACAATTGTCAAAGCTACACGTACGAGCGAGTATGAAAAGAGAGTATAAAATAGAAGCTTTTTTTGTAAAAAACATTTTAACCAAGAAAGTAGATCGAAAACTTTGTGTGAGTATTGTATTCTGCTTACTATTAAAAGGGCGGCAATCTGACAAATCACTAGGCTGTAGAAATGCCAGCGTCAATTTTAATCTCTTCTTCCAGTTGAAAATCAAGGTATATTCGCATTTTCCCAGTAAACTGTCTTTGTTAGTTATCAATTTTTTGAGGATTTTCTTTTGAATACGAATGCAAGCCATTCAGTTGACAGACATATATTATATCTCGTCGTTTATTTTGACAAGTGATGCGTTGTAATGAGCTATTGCTACATTTATCCAAAAACTTAATATCAAAAAATGTGCCTCGCTATATAAATTCAATGTGATATAATCCTTTCACTTCGTTGAACAATTCTGTAATTCATTTTCTACGCCAGTTCCTAGTCTTCCATGTAACTCATTAAAAAAGTTTATTGTGAGACTCTAATTATTGTAGTCAGTCAGACCATTTCTTGTGAAGTTTGAGTTTTTCATTCACTCCTTTGAAGGCCACCATTAACAAATATAACAGAACTTACTTTATACATTAAAAACACATTAAAGTCAAGTATCTGATAGTAAATGAGTGTCATCATGCGTGAATTCTCGAACTTTTTCAAACAAGCTTTTCGGCTTCTGAATAATAGAAGTATCAATTGAATTTATTGAAGGTGACCAGTCGGAGATTTTTACTTTCATAAGGAAAAGTTCAGTAATTGAATGCTGAATTTCAATGCTCCGCTGCACTTCACTGCTCTGTATGCATGATAAGCTTTAAAATATTAACATCTCCAGCCAATTCACAGCTACAAACATGTATAGTTTATAACAACTTCACAAGCCCCTTTTTTTCATGAAACAAAATCCTTTGGTTCGAAACCAGAAACAAATATTATTATTCATGAATTGTTTACTGATACTTATCGTTTTTTCATGAGTTTTGTCAATAAAAAAACTTCTAACCTGTTATCATTATATGAAAGTAAAATAAATTTATTTCTTTCGATGCCGCCCTCAAATAGAAGAGAAGCGGGCTGGACTTGATACTAGTTATCGACTTTTTATTAAAGCTTTCATCAGAAAAGGTTAAAAGCACGCAAGGCTAATTTTCTAAGAGGTGTTCCCTATAATTTGGTAAACTCAGTTGCTGGTTATTTTCTAAATCAACAAAAAGTTGGAAGGTTCTCTATTAAATTTCTTTTTGTCGGGTGATTACGATTCTCAGATGCGTTGAGGGCATGTGGATAAATATATTTTGGGCCAGAGGCACCGACCGTTTATTATGCTACGGACAAATTGTATCGACCACGAAAATGTTCAGGTTGTTTCCATAATACCATAATTACTGCTCTTCCATTATAAAAAAATATCAATTATCTACTTCCTAATGATTTGACATTTATCAGAAACAACCAATTAAAAATGACCAATTTAAAAGCTTAACTTACTTTGGAATACCATCCTTAAAAGTAGAATCATTTTTAGAAACTTTAGACTTGAATATTTGCTTCAAAACTGACAACAATTTATCCAATTTCATTGAAAACAACAAATCCAAATCTTCAAAACTAAATAAATCAAGAGTTTATAATTTAAAATGTGGTGATGACGACTGTGATGATATTTATATAGGTAGAACTTCTAGGAATTTTAAAACTAGAATTTCAGAACACAAACGTATACTTTGGCAAGTTTATCTGAAACCGTGAAAGGAATATGAAAGGAATGCAGTCGAACACATTCGACATTGCCACGCATTGCCACGTTTAACTATGAAAAAGTTGAAGTACCTTCTGATTATGTGGTGATAATAATTATAAATGGGTCTTTTTATTATTGACAATATTAAAAATATGATTAAATGTTAATTTTATAATGTGCTTGTTTCCTTAGATTTATTCTATTAACATTATTTAATCAACTTATGAATATTAAAAGAGAAAACTATCCCAAATTTGTTATGGGCTTCTTAAAGCTCTGGCAACGATGTACGAAAACCATAATGACCACACCCTCCGAAAAACATAATTGGTGATGTTTATCGACCAGCTGACTTTTTATTGGCAAGCGCGTGCGTATGTTCTTCCCTCTCACTTCGTCAATTGACTGATATTGATTTATCCAGTGGCGTTGGTATTGTCAGTGACCTTTGTAATTTCAGTTTTACTTGGTAAAATAGGTACCGTACGCCATTTGTACGTTTGACAGATATACGCCATGTTTTTCCTCGCCTCTTACCGATGCCGCGTAGCTCCAGATAAACTTTGCCAAACTATAGTTATGACAACCAAAAATTAGATTCCAACTATTCAAATCATTTATTAGCAAACCAACACTCTTTCGATTCAAATTTTGAAATTTTGCATATAGAAACTAAATCCTTCAAATTAAATCTTTTAGAAGCCCTAGAGATAAATGAAAACAAATATTCAGATAATCTTCTTAACGACCAACTTGATATTAACAATTCTCCATTATTAAACCTTTTTACCTAGGAAGATTCCTGTAGGATGGTTGTGGATGAGTTTCCAGGTAAACTTGTTAAATACTTTAGTTAATCCCATATTTAGACAAATTCATTTCATTTCCTTGTAAATAGATTATAATTTTATTGTTAAATATTCGTATAATTTAGTATTAAGGCACTGTATAAATTGAAAGTTTCTCATTATACCTCCATTCGTTTGAAAAAGCTACTGTGTTAGCGAAACGCGTCACTTTAAGTTTAATATAATGTAGATTTAACAAAATGAAATTGTTTGATTTCATAATATAAGATGTAAACATAACATATAAGTCAGTAGAAATAGAAATAAGTACAATACAATACAATAAGTAATATAAATAAAATAGTATAAACAAACAAACAAATAAATAAACAAACTGTACCATAAATGAACAGAAATATGTATAAAGTATAAAATATAAAAAACATAAGAAGTACTGTATAAGCAATTACATATAAAATTAAGATAGAAAATATAAAATATTATAAGAAATGTATATTATTAAAAATAAATATGACTTTAAATATGAATATGAATATATAAATATGAACCACTAGATTTCTGTAGGATTACTGTTAATGTATATAATCAATAATTTTTTAAATATTTTCACATTTGAACTTACTTTTATGTACTGTGGTAAGTTATTAAATTGTACAACACCTTTGTGGAATAAATTTTTCATTGAACTTCCTTTAATGGTTGTTTTCACATAAAAATTGATTGAATTTGCTGATCTTGTGTTTTTATCATGTATCTGTGAGATTGGCACTAGTTTACTATGTAAATATTGCGGTAAGAGATTATTGATAATTTTGAAGATGAAAATCATTGTTTGTACATATAGAAACTTCCCAATTTTTAACCAATTCAAACAATTTGTCATCAACTCCACACTAGTATACCTATTGCATCCCAGAATTACTCTCATCGCCTTGTTTTGAATACTTTGTGATCGTTTATAACTAGCTCTAGAACAAACTGTATAAATTAGCGAACAGCAGTAATAAAAATGTGGTAGAATTAATGTATTGTAAGCCGTAATCTTAGTATGCGTTGACAGAAAAGGTGAAATTCTTCTTAAAAAACCAACTTCTTTTCCAATTTTCTTACATAGGTAATCTATGTGACTATTAAATTTCAGTTCATGGTCCATAATGAAAACTAAATATTTTATTTCATGTACACTCTCTAGGTCCTGATCATTTATCTTAACACTAAAATTGAGGTTTAAGAATTTATCACGTAAAATAGGACCACCAATGAACATAAATTTTGATTTGGATTCATTTACTTTTAGTTTATTGATCTTAAATATGTCAGATATTTTTTTCAATTCCGAATTGACTGTTTCTACAACTTTAACAAAATTATCTCCGTAATAGTAAATGAGGGTGTCATCCGCAAAAAGGTGGATTTTACAGTTCTCTAGTACATTGCCCAAATCATTTATATATAATATGAAAAGTAGGGGCCCAGGAACAATATCTTGTTTAACACCAATATTGTTCAATAATTCCGGATCCGATGTTGAATTGTTAAATTTGGTTATTGGATATCTGTTTCCAAAATAATGCTGAATCCAAGAATAAGCTACCCCATTGAAGCCATATTTTCTCAATTTCAACAATAATATATCACGATCTATCGTTTCAAAAGCTCTTCTGAGATCAATAAAAACTGAATAAATTCCCACTCCCGGCTTATCTACAATATTTTTCATGTCAAATATAACCAGTTGTAACCATAAAGCCAACTGAGAGGTTGAATTTCCCTAATATTTGTGAATAATTTTCCCGATTGTTAGCCTAGGTCAATAATGAACAAATTGAAATAAGAATCCGGGGATAGTAGTTTAACAACATATTTTTGTACACCCAGGTGACTATTTGCTGCATGAAAGTACCTAGCATTTACTACCCTCCGAGTACAGAAAGAAGCAGATCCTGGAATGGAGAAGAACAAACCTACGCATTCTGTCGGGACTGCTTACAGGACATTGTAGACTAAATTACCACCCAGAGAAGATGAGTCTGGTTCAGACCTTGGACTGTAGGTTCTGTAATTTGGAGGACAAAACTACGAAGTACATACAATGCTCATGCCCAGCTTTGAGCAGGGTGAGGTAAAATATATCCGGTTTTAGTACCTTAGAGCCAAACGACTCCAAAAAAGTATCACCAAATACAACCATGGACTTCGTCAGAAGCACAGGCTTGTGGAGTGAATTGTAATCTCTAGCCACGAAAGGTGGCGAGAAGGCCCCACTCACATAGAACCTAACATAACCTAACCTAGCAAGATAAAAATGCCATTAGCTTAAAATTTGCCCTCTACCGAAAATGACTGATGACATAAGAAGTGCGTTCATAATCTATGGGTTGGGTGAGGAGCAGAAAAAACAGTGTACGTGTCAGGCAGACAACGGGGTAAATGTCTAGGGATAAATCAGCTTGAACGATTAGGGCGCTCCCTACCAGTTTGTAGATCAACATGGATCGAGGAATGTTTTCATATTTAGCATTATAACAAGTGGAATTTCAAAATCTCCTGTTAATGGAAACTGTTAGCTAACTTACTTGTTATCACTTATTGATATATTAATTGGTATATAGACCTTTTCCACAGGTTCACATCCACTACCTCCAGCCCCTGAACAACACTCCCATTTCCCTTTTCCATTTTATCCTGTGTATAAAAGTTTTTCCATCTATTGATAACCTTAACATAATTTTCCAGCTGGTCTTCAACTGAAATATGGAGTTTCCAGGGAACATGTGATAATAGTTGAAATTATCATTCGTGTCTCCATCGTAAATTTTCTCGTAATTCGATTTAAATTACTCCACTGCCTCGGTCTATTAATACTCTCTTTTCGAGCACCATGAAGTCTATTCAATTAAAACTAGTCTCGCTTTAACAGCTCCATTATGCCTGGATATAAAGATGGATTATACATTTGTTATTTAGAATGGCGGAAGTAAGTGTATTTTGGTTGCTCTACTTCTCCAGTAATGAATGCTTTATTGTATGAGTGTGTTCGAGATGCGCTCTTAGGTTGCATCCATTATTTTCCTTATATATATTTACTGCTTTCACTGCTTAAACTTCGTTTATAACGTCATTAACTTGATGATCTGTTACTCTGGATGTTAGTTACGATCTAATGTTAGTTACGATCTAATACGGGGCATAGCTCGGGATATTCGGCTGATAAGAAAATGTCACGCTGGAATTGGGAAGAAGGTTCGTATCTACATCCATATCATTCCATTAAAATTGGTACTTCAAATAAAATTAGATTAGATCACTCCCAACTTAGCTTCAAATACTGGAAGAAGGCTCTCAAAACCTGATGGGTTTCGCCTGATATTCAGAGTCCGTCTAAGAGTGACTGAGCAGCCGTTAAGCCTATTAATGTATACGCATTACCACTAGATTGGGAAAGATTTTTGTGGTTCCAATCCTCTTGGAAAGCTGGTCAAAGCAATCCCCCACATCTAGTATACCTACATAGCTCATTAATCTCCTGCCTCTAATTAGTGTTGATATCAGGTAGACAACCTGGACAACCTGCTGATTTAGGACAAGTAGTTCGAAAAAATCTTGACACTACGTATGAAAATCAATGTATCGAACAAGAAGAGCCTGCAAGATGACTCAAATTCATTCCATGTGATTTTTGCTTGTGGTTCTTTCCAAAATAATTATTTATTGCTATTTCAATAAAAGATAGTATTGATGACAATGTCCGAAGTCGTATTTGTGAGCATGAATAACTAGCAAAATATTAAAAAATAGTATTCCCATTCAATTATAAATCATCAGTTTATTGAGTGGGGTATAGGAGATCTAGTAGTCACTTGTCTAACTAGCACAAACAGTTTGCATTTTAAACTAGAAACTCAGGCGCAATCCTGTAATTGAACCAGATTATGTGAAGTTTAGTTTGAAGTCCTAATCAACTGTTAATTATTGTTTAAGTTCCTAATGAATATGGCCATTCGTAGTTTCAGTATGATTTACCAAGTTAAATTGAACTAGTTAATGCAAGTTATAAGTTACAAAGACATTTTTATACTCAACAAATAATGTTAGTGAGTGAGAGGTGAAATTATTTAAATAACGTTTGGTTGGCATTAACAGTCGGTTCATGAAGTTAAGTGTATGTATTGCTGCAGCCTGCATGCGGCAATTGTCTTTTTATGAATAATAGATTGATCAATGTAACCCTCAGCTACTGTTGCAGACTTCCATTCTCCGTGCTTTTTTATCTCCGATATATTTGTGTGACAGTGACCTGTATATTCCTATGGATCCGGTAGGTTCAAAAACTCAGCAACTGAGGAGGGCACCAAATTGTTTCCCTTTCACTATCACTCCCCATTAGCGTTGTTCAAAAATTCTAATTATTATCAAGCAAGATTTAGGGACCATGTAGATAATATTTTTGCAATATAGGAGAAAAAAACTTACCCCCTCTCTTCAATACAGGATGTCCATCATGATGTACAAACACAGTACGTGGAAGTAAAAATACGTATAGGTACTTATTTTTTAATAAAAAAAAGCTAAACTACACATATATTTTGTAAACAACTACATCTACTTTACATAAAATGGGAAAAAACAATTCTTCTACATCCTGTGCAAACTTCGTTTCAGCAGCCTCATCATTTCCCTCATTTACAATTTCTTGCTGCTCAGTAATCAATAATTCCTCAGCTTCATTGTTGACGTCTTCAATTTGATCTCCATCCTCTTCATTTGCCTCTACTATATCATCTAAAAAGATATCATTCGGTTGCTTCCCATACATTTCATCCCAATCGACATCACCATCCTAGAGAAATTCCACATCCGAAACAGCATTATTTTCTGAGTAATACAACAGCTCGTCCTCATTTAGAACCCTTTTTGGATTTTTTCCCACTTGCCATCTGTATAAAAAGATAACAATAACAATAAGAATAAGTGCTAACCCAAAAATAAGTGAATTTACAATTCTTACAGTTTTTTTATCTAAAGCAAAATTCTGTATTTTAGGTCGGCGAACTGTGTTTGTACATCCGTGTGTTAACTAAAAATCAAACTCCATTTGTGTATAGTACAAGCTAAGAGGCGTACATTGTGATGTACAAATGTAGTTTGTGGATAAAAATCATGATTTCCAGCATATCATGGAATAAGTTTTGACGTACATGGTAATGTACAAAAATAGTGAAAGAGAATGAAATTATCTTATGCTGGGTCAATATATTTTCAACTAACAACATGATAATTACCTAAGTGAGGCAAAGTAAAGTAAAATGTACCAATAATAAAAATAATGAGAGACCTGGCGAAAAAAATTCGAAATAACATTACGAGAGTTAATGCATTTGAAGTAATTTTTCGTTCACTTACAACGAAGCCTTCAAAGTGTCTTATTGATATGATTATACTATTTTGGGTTGTAACCATATCACATGGTCCTACACCAAAGTTTGAACGCTCAAGTTTTCGATACCAGGTTGGATTTTTGCAACTGGCTCTCATATTATGATACTTACAGGACATTGATAACAGTTTAAATTACTGCAGACCAATGTGGGATTTTTCAATTCAGACTAAATTTAATAATTTCTGTCAACGCGAACCAGCCTTCTAGACGTTGGATGAACAAAACCCGCCATTTATCTGGTTCTTAAGTCGCGTCCACGTTATGTCGAATGGTGTGACTGTAAAACTGCGTCCACATTATGTCGGGCGACCATCCACACTGGATCGACATTGTCGATCGACACCATTCGACATAATGTGGACGCGACTTTACGAGATCTCAGGATAGGAAAGAGATATCGCCTTGCGGTTTGCAGTGTTTTATTACTAATTTAGTCTACTTTTTAAAGACCTACTTTAATTTGAATGCTCCCATTCAAAATTGTTACGAGAAAACCGAGGAGAAAACACAATATTGAAAAAAATAAAACAGCGCCCTCTAGCATTCATGTTATTGATCAGATTGATTCATATTCACAAATTTCCGATTATTCAACAAAAGCTCTTCCAAACAACATCAAGTTTATTGAAATTGGTCAAGCAAAACTGGAATTACAGGCGTTTTTTCGTAACAAGGTTCCCACTTCTCCCCTCCTCATTTGAAGAGATAGTCTGAAACTTATAAAATTAAATATACGCTGAATTTCCTGAGGAATACGATAATCATGGTTTGAATGCATCTTAATAGGGCAAAATTTGTAAATTATTCATTTTATAACTTTTGGTATTCAATTACGCCCTCTGGCGGTGGACCTACAACTCTGTAAATAATTTCCAGGTTTTTCTCGAGGTCACTTTTGTGATAAATGTTGTTTTTTTATCCCAAAGTATCAATTCTCATCGTTGATTTTGATATCTTCACCTTAATAGATTTAATAGAGATTTAAAACAATATTGCCAAGACTTTGTCTTGACGCTGTTGAATACTTGTTTGATTAAACTTTAAGTGGGAAGCAAGTGCCAAATTTATCAATTTATAATCGTACATTATCATTCTCCTAATCTAATGAATAAATTTTGTTGTTGGTAATACTGTTTATATGCAAATATCATAAATGTATAACAAATTTATTCATTATTCATTACTCACTATCTATTTTCGATATAAATATTCATGGGAATCAATACATTAACAAATAACATCATCCAAATTCAATATTTATGTAGTTTACACGGAAAAAATTCATTTACTTTTG
>CAJUYH010002637.1:37556-76098 GCA_910591685.1 Galerucella tenella
AATTCAATATTTATGTAGTTTACACGGAAAAAATTCATTTACTTTTGGCAGCTTGAGATTCAACGCTTCACCGGAATTTGAAACGTTAAAAATTGATAGAATAGGTGTTGGTTTGAACGAGATTGGTTTTCAATTAGGGTTAAAATATCCTTCGTGCTATTGAAAATTATAATTTAGAATGTTTTAGCAGTCACGAACTCCAGTTTTTATAAACTTACCCACGAATAGCAACGGCCTTCTTTATTTTTGAGATGTTTGAAATCTGAGATTTATAAATTAACATATTTATAGGGAAGAAAAATCAGCTCGGGTTATTATTTATCAGTTTTGCTTTCCAGGCAATTATTTGGTTTTTATCAAAATATAAGTTGTCTAGACAATCAAAGGAGCATGCTACTCACCATCAATAAAATTTGACTCTAAAAGTCGTTTGTAATTCTCGAAGCTGTTGATCATGAACTGAAAGTACCTACTCTGTAGTGACCCATTTTTTTCATCGAAGAAATGAGTGTGGTAAGAACATTGGAAAATCCAAAAATCAACCTATTACCTGTATACTTCGGTAGTTACAAAGTTGTTATGGCTATCAATCGATTCAGAGAAAAAAATTCACATTTATCAAAAAACTTTTGATAAATTAATATTACCAAGTATCAAGGACAAAACGATAACAATTTCAAAATTGCGAAGTTTTCCTTACTCCGAAATTTTGGGAAAATAAAATTTTTTCACAAGTGGTTTGTATTTTATCGGGTAAATTTGGGTTGTTTAATGAGAAACTGTTTCCTAGCAATTTGAATAACTGTCAACTATTGACAGTTATTCGAGTCAAATTGCTAAAGGGAACAGTTTAGAATTTGAACAACACAAATTTACCCAATATCAATACAAACCTCGAGTGTAATTCGGCAGGACAATTTAATGAATGAGAAATTTGGAAACATATCAATGCAAACTTTATTTAAGAAACATTAAAAATAAACACATTTTTATTTTAATGTACAATTATTAAAAACGCAGTTATTGAAATTCATACTACGAACAGTGATATTGATGAACAAATGAATAAGTGGAAAAACCACTAGTGTATTTGCAACGAAACAGTTTTGCCAACAACTAATTTTACGAGAAAAACTGAAATGATAAAATCGCGACACCGAAGGTGGAGCGATTTTATCTAATGTCAGTTTTTCGAGCAAATTTAGTGATTGGCAAAACTTTGAGTTGAAGAGAAATTTATCTGATAAAAGAACAGCTCAAGTGTTTTTTGGCAAGATAAATTAACGACAGAATATATGGATGAACATCAACAATAATTATCTTCATTAACCAAATTTGCGACTCATTGTCATTGTGTAAAAGTGACGTCCGCTTACTAGATATTGGAGAAGAGGAGTTTTTATAAGATAAAAAAGGATGCACCTTTTTTATCGATGTCAAAGTGACAATAACATTCCCGGGTATATAACCTTTTAACATTGGAGTTAATTCATGTAAAAGTTGAAGCTAACTTTTGCCGCTGTCAAAGTGACAATTGCACTGTGGCATATGCGATTTTTCATACATGAATTAAATTGTCAGCTGAAAATATACTAGAAATCCAGGGAATTGTGTGTTTTGGGAAGGAAAATCGGAAAAACACTATAAATTTCAAACAGTTTCTTGTCAAATCCAAATTAATAATTATTCACGAATAATTTGAATATTTTTTCACTCAGACATGGGAAACAAATTCATTTCATCTTTCTAAATTGAAAATTGAACAACCAGTCCACATTGACTGAACAAAATACAAATTAATTTCTTCAACTATTAAATAAAATAATGCACATTCCACGTTATAATTATCACAACTTTAAGGTTGCTTTGTGTATATAACATGTTTAATTGGCGGTTTTATCTCTAAAATCAGGATTATTAGACCTTATAAATGTAATTTAACAGACAGCTGCGATGAGAGTTGTCATAAATATTTTTATATCATCAAAATATAATATGGAAATTCTCTGGCAGGTGACGACAAGGATGTATTATCTCGTTGACAGGTGAAGCTGGAAGTCAGTTTAGGATATTTTTATATATTTATGATTTCTAGGTGTTTATTTATCCAGTAAATGGGGAAAAAAAGGTACACAGGGATAGGAAAATATCTTACAAACGTGGAAAAAGCAAGCGTATCCATGTTTTGAATAGATGAAGGATAATATGCTAGTTAAATTACTAGGTAGAACGAATTAATCTATTAATTTGTTACCCAAAGTTGCTGCCCGAACGTTAACTTTGAATGGGTATTGGTAATGTGATAGCCCTGATTGAAGGCTGTTCTTTTTTGTGAATTTTTTTTCTTCAACGCCCTTTATCTTGAATACGGATAGCGTTACGAAATTATTTTAGTAATTAACACCTCTAGAATTTATGCAAGCTTGAAGTCGCCTGCCCATGCTGTTTACCAAATTATTGATATCCTGTTGAGGAATATTTTGCCATTCTTCTTGGGCCGCATGAACAAGCTCTTGTACACTCCTGGGTAGATTTCTGCGTGTTGCCACTGCCCTGGCAAGCATGTTCTATGGGATTCATGTCAGGAGATAGTGCAGGCCAGTTCAAACGATTGATCCCTTCAGTTTCAAGATACAGCTCTGGTCCGATGAGGTCGAGCGTTATCGTCCATAAAAACGAAGGAATTGCCAACAGCTGCGCGCCATAGTCTCACGTGAGGATGTAGAATC
Source organism: Galerucella tenella (assembly GCA_910591685.1). Classification (NCBI taxonomy): domain Eukaryota; kingdom Metazoa; phylum Arthropoda; class Insecta; order Coleoptera; family Chrysomelidae; genus Galerucella; species Galerucella tenella. The sequence goes on from CAJUYH010002637.1 coordinate 40,286, forward strand.
TCCCTGAGATACCTATCACCAGATACCGTTCCCTCCACATGAATTAATTCTGTGCGATCATTTAACATGATACCAGCCCAAAACATAGCACTTCCTCCTCTGAAGGGCGGCACGGGGCGAGCATGGGCAAGCTGAGCAACTCTCGTTGGATCCCGCCACACATGTATTCGATAAATATCTTGTGCCAAACAAATCCTTGTTTCGTCGGAAAAAAACACCGAATTCCAAAATTCTTCAGGCAAGGCCGCGTGTTCTTGTGCCCACTGTAGTCAGCGAACTCTGTGCTCAGGTTGTAGTCTGGGCACTCTTATTGGTCGGCGACACCTCAAACCTGTCGCAAGTATTCGTCTTCGTAGTGTCGAGATCGATACTTGAACTCCCAACGCATGTCTCATATCTCTTTGGAGTGCTGGTATTGCCATGGTCGGGTTTCTTCGGATAGTTGAGTGGATATAGCGGTTCTGCCGCTAATTAGTAACACGCCTTCTACCGCTTCTAGGTCTATCACGAAGAGAATTGGTCTGGAGATACCGGTTCCATACACGAGACACATCACTGCCAAACGCCAACTCTGTTTGCCACGAACCTTTGAGAATGACCTTCTTCAACTAAAGCCACTATTCTTGCACGGTCAATCTCACTTTTATGACTTGACGATTCACGTTTGCACCTAAAATCGTAAAAATCAAATGCCTTGAATGTTAAAATGATCGCTCTGAAATTGTTATCTTACAAAAAAAACTGTGAACATCTGTATATTGCAAAAAATATGGAACATATTGAAATGGTAAACATTGATAACAAGCCAGCAAAAGAATTGTTAGCGCAAAAAAATTCCTTCGCATCCAAAGAAGGTGATGTAAAGCTTTTGAATCTATGTGTATATAGCAGCACTACAGGCCTATCTGGCCCTCGGCTTCGAGATCTTTCACTCGCTCTTTAGATTTCTTCCTGTTCCTCGCCTCGTTTTCCCAGTCCCTAACTCCCACTGTTCCCAGATCTCTCCTAACCTCTTCCAACCATTTTTTCCTTGGTCTTCCTCTTCTCTTTTTACCACCTTCTCCACTTTTCAGCACTCGTTTTACCCATCTATCATTATATCATTCGTCATTCTACCTATATGTCCCAACCATCTTGCTCTCTGTGCTTTAATTATACGGGTTATACTTGGGTGCTTATATAATTCTGAGAGTTCTTTGTTTGTTCTTCTTCTGTAGATTCCATCTCCCTTAATTCCACCATAAATTTTTCTGAGCATTTTACGTTCCCATATTTCTAATTTATTCTGCTCTTTTTTGTTCATTGTCCAAGTTTCACAAGCGTAGGTAACTGACGGTCTTATTAAAGTCTGGTACAATCTTATTATAGCTGTTCGTGATATGTCTTTCGATTTTAACATCTTTGATACCATTCCTGCTGCTTTACTGCCCTTTGTTAATCTTTTTTCTATTTCCCTTTCCCCCTCTCCTTTATTTGTGATAGTGACTCCCAAATATTCGATTTGTTCCACTTTTTCTATTCTGTAGCTATTATTTCCATCACAGTTTATAATAATATCCGTTTCCTCATTGTCCTTCATTACCATGTATTTTGTTTTTTTCTCGTTGATCAATAGACCATATTCTCTCGCCTTCTGTTCCAGTAGCTTAAATACTCTTAGAACCTCTTTCCTGGATCTTGCCATGAGTACTATGTCGTCCGCATAAAAGGTAAAAAGGTACTTTACTCTTGGGAAAAATTAATATTTTTTGTACAAACCTTGTATAATACTGAAAAAAATGTATATCTCATGATTGTATTTTAGAACATGCACAACTTTTTTTGAAGAATAATTCTTTTTCGTAATGTTAACATCTTGAGTGGACACAGTGTATATACAAAGTGTTCCATTTAAAATAGCTAAGCTTCAGCTCACTTCTCTGAATATGAAAAAAGTTATACTCTACACTGTATGTTATAATTATCGATCCTGCTGAGTACACCGCAGATTACAGACTACCGTTTCAGTTTCTTGTCGATTACATGAAGACATGAACCTTCCCCTAACTCCCAACACCAATAACTAAATTGCTGGTATTATTTTCCAACTCCTCATTTCACACAACTTATCATTAATAGACATTTACATACTTTTCTAATAAAACGGCTCACTCCAGTCAACAAAATTCAAATGTGGATAATGAAGGCGGCAATAAAATCTACCAAAACAAATTTGCATGTTGGCACCGTGGCCTTTGTGACACGCGAACACATAATCTGTCACAGCACGGAGAGGTCGAGGCTGCTTTTATTCAAGAAACGTGCGAGTACCAATGTTTTAGCGATATTTTTGCAGTTGGGTGTTTTTTTTTTGCACTCTTTTTATCTTACTCGACAGACATGAGTTCCTATGTGTAATTCTATGTTGTTGCCCCTTCGTGTTGGATATCTAGCTGACACGAGGAATTAGAAAATTGATTTAAATTGACAGTTCCACGAAGCAATTAATCCTTCAAGGACATCAGGGATGTTTATTCGTATTAGTAATTCCTACAGGATAGTGAAAATGACTAGTTTTGCAAGACTGATTACCTTTTTGTATGTTAAAATTGACAATTGTATGCTTCTTCACTCTCTTTTATCAATTGGATTGAAAAGCTCACTATATTATTCCCATTTCCGAGCATCCTGAAAATATTCCAGTAAATAAAGGAAAGAAGTTAAGAATAATTACGCCCTATTTTCATCTTCCAGTTGGAAGTTGCGTTTGGTACCTCATTAAACATGAGACAAAGTCCTGCATGAAAACGCGTGCGAGGGCGCAGAAAATGGCCCCAAAAGACCAGAAAAATAGGTTTTCAGTCAATATCTCCTAAAATATGGCAGTTAGAGATTTTTGGTTCGGATAAAAATCAAAGTTCATTTAATTTTCTACAAAAATGGTTCTCATGATTTTTCTCGAAAATTTGACCGGTTTCGAGAAAAACGGCACCAAGCGCACCTCGAATAATGAGCTTCTGTGCTGTATGCCGGAGAGCACAGTCCGTGTATTAACACATCAGCAGGGGGACAAATTATTCAATAACTTTGTGAAAAATGCATATTTTCTCATGATTCAAAATTCATGTGAAAGAGGAATTTCGCTGCTATCATACCCTGTGAGTTGAGTCACGCTTGACTCTTTTGGCCATATCGGAACACGGGTCAAACTTTCTGGTCCCGGGCAATTTTGACCTCGCCAGGAATTTGTTCCTATTTTTTTTTGTATTGCAGTAATTTACTCAAAATTTTCTTGATTATGGGTCCTTATAAGGTCCTTTGTCATCCCTGAAATTTGTATACCCTAATTTTTTTAAATTTTCATTTAATCGTTGTTTATTGAATCCCAAATTTTTGCTGTTTTTGGATCGCGGGGAAACAACCATCAATTAAAAATTTATACATGATCCGATTGGTCTCTATGATCATCATTTGAAAGCTTAGAATGTCTACCTTCCGATTGTGCAATTACTTTTTTTTACGAAGTCGTCCATTTTTCAATAAAATTAGAAAACGCGGGCTCAAGGAAAAAACGCTCTTTTTCGGTGGTTTTTTTCTCCCTGCTCTTTATTTCTAACATTTTAACACCTTAACTAGTGTAATGGGGGAATTCCCAACTTTCCATCGATGTATATAAGTCATACCTTTGATACCCCGGGGAAAAACCAGTGTATCTGAATGTATACGCTATAATTTATTACTTTCGTTCCTCCGTCGTTCGCCGTGCGTGTGCTCTACGTGGCGCTCGTGTCGTCTGCTCATCTATTTGTGGTTCGTGTGAGTCACGCAAGTGTTGGAATTATAAAGACAGCGATAATATGTTATCCCAAGAGGTAGAATTAGAGGAAACTGTATTAACGGACAACTAACCCGTGAATCTCTTGTACTTTTGTTAAAAATTTTCTATGTAATATTTTAGTCTATAATGTATTATTCTTGTATCATTATATTGGGTCTCCCGTTGATAAATAAATAAATAAATCAAAAAATATATATTTTTTTATAATAAATGAAACATGGAGAACGTTTATATTTCGTTATTCCAAAAACCTCAATCAGTCTGGTTGCAAGAAAATTTGCAAAAATTTGCGGAGAATCTGCAAGAAATTGTTGCTGAGTATTATGGGTAAATATTCTTCACTCTTGAGGCATTTTCAGTTTTTCATACCAAAAGCCTAATGAACTTCAGTTTTTTGCCACATGTGCAAAGCTGATTGTTGCTAGATTCAGGTCCACTGGTGAGGTCCATCTCGCTAAAATTAATCTTATAGCCCGTTTTCCTAATAAGTATATCTTGAGGCCTCATCTGAGAGGAAAACAAGACCCTCGGAAACATAAATATCCATCAAAAGTGTCTGGTTACAGGGTTTCTCATTTATGGCACCGAGGATTTTCCCAATCTGTAAAATGAGGTGGTGCCATCTACAATTGGTTTCCACAATCCAAAACATTGAAAATAATGGATTTCCAACACCCCACAGCTCAAATTTTGTACAAAACTTGCATATTTCACAAGTCTCAAAATTTCCGGTATTTCAACCCGATTTTTTTGCAGAAAATATTGATGTTGCGATAATGACCTGAACTTCAATTTTTATCCGAACCGAAAATCTCTAACTGCCATATTTTAGGAGATATTAGCTGAAAACCTATTTTCCTGGTCTTTTGGGGCCATTTTCTCCGCCCTCGCACGCGTTTTTATGCAGAACTTTGTCTAATGTTTAATGATGTACCAAATGCAACTTCCAACCGGAAGATGGAAACAGGGCGTTATTAATGTTAACTTTGCCTTTTTGTCCTCCCTCATTTACTGGACTAAAATACAAAACGCCGAAATGAGGTGTGGTAATTCGAAGAAAATAATGATTCCAGAGAAAACTGACTGTACTCGACACAAAAAACCTCCTATTACAAATTTTTTGCATTTCACATGTTCTAGATTTTTGTATTAATTTCGAACAAAGGGATATGGAGATATTTGAATTGTCCTTTGCTAATTCTCCAGTCATCGACTTAAAATCCACTTATGTAAAACTCTCCTCTGAATCGACTAATGAAGACTAGAACGTTTCATCCTTCCTATAAGTATCTTTGGTTTCAAAAATTGTATTTCCGAGAATTCCATGACTGTATTTGAAGGGAGAAGAATTATTCCGTCAAAAAACGAACTGTACCAGTCGATTTCTCGTCTAAAAAATTTTTGAACTGTGTGGTAGTGAGTATGGAAATATTTTGCGATTTGAATGGGCATTTCCAGTAATTTTTTTTATTGGTTCGAATCAAAGTATTTTATGAAAAAATGTCCTCTTATTTTTTTATTTATTTTTTTGGAGCTTGATTTCTATCTTGAAAAAATTATCAAAAGTACGGAAAGCAGCGCGCGGTTTGAACGTGACGTCACGCCTCCATCTTTCGTGACGACAAAGATCCTACGACCTTGAAAACCACAGATCGCTATTTCCATAGGATTTGTAAAGTTTGCTTCCCTGTTTTTTGATTTTGACATCTCATGTAACCTCGAAATTTATATTGATATTCTCTTTCATTTCATATTATTTGTTTTTGTTAAAATAACAATATAAATTGCCCAAGCAAAATATTCATTCGCGTTCCTCGAGATGAAAACAGACGTAAATCATGGTTCGAAAGAGAAAAATCTTGAAAGAAGTTGACCAAAACGAGGAACATTTGCTTCTTCGTTGGATATTATGGCCTTGGCCATAGCCGTAGCAGCAATTGGCAAGCCATTCTGACAAATACTGCCAACATAACTCCAGACCTTATGACGTCACTTGCCCCAAGGTCAAACGCGTGTTCAAATTACCTTAATATTTGTTTAACTTTTTATTCAGCTTTGTGACATTTATATTCGAAACAAAGCTGCAGAAAGTGAAAAATTATCAGTAAGCTTTCAAATAAAATATTTGAAAGTGAATAGTGTGAATAGCTTACATAACAGATAAAAGAAATCAACAAAATGAAGCATTTTAGTATGTCTGTCTGTCAAGGAAAAAAACATATAATTGAGTAGTTCCTCTAACTATTATTCAACTAATAGCTTGATGATTCGCTCTGGATATAGTATATTATACTCCAAGGTGGTGAAGACTATTATCATTGACCGACCACCAAATTTATTCCACGACCGAAATAAGTTGCAAGGCTTATGATTGTCTCAATCACCATGGTGTATATACAATTTTTTCCGCTACTACTCAAATTTAGGACAAAAATTGAAAATAATTCACAAACGCACCACAAAAAGCGTTTACTCGTTATGTCATCAGTCATTTGTGGTTGTGTACGAATTTTAAACTAATGGCATTTTAATTCAAAGGTGATAACTGATAATGAACAGATATGTTGACAAATATGTTAAGGACAATCTCCTTGGTATACAAAATTATGTTGCACAAGTTTGTATTGATTTACTAATCCTGGATTCTCAAAATATTCGAATTTATCCATTATTGACCTAGGTTGATGATAGAAAAAATTATTAACCACTAATAGAGAAATTCAACTTTTCAGTTGGCTGAAAGGAGCAATAATTGTCAACTTTACAGCTAGCAGTGGAAAAAATCTATTTTAGGTGAAGAAAATAATGAGTTAATGAGAGAGGTATGTTCAGAAAATGTGGGTGAGAATTCAAATAAAAAAGGTGGAACCATGTGGCATCCAACAAATTAGTATTATTATTATTTATATAATTATATCAATATTTATCAATTAATTGGGCTTCTCAAATGCGTAATCTATTTGACATTGGAGGAGGTTTGAATATTTGGGATAACCTAGAGCTAAAGTCACTAATAATCGAAAGACTTTTTTTGGAAAGGTATACAATAAATTAAACTGTATAGATCTTAGTTTGACACAGCGGTGCTCTTTCATGAACTCATACACCAGCTTGAATATTACTGGACAAGTAGAACAATACCTTTTACTCAAACTACCCATACAAGTCACTCGCACTTTTCCACAATTACGGATGTCCAATAGTTATAAAATTTCTTTCTCTTTTAACGGTAATAGCTATAATATTAACCTGGAAGAACCATGCACGGCTTGTAATAAGAATGAATACGAAACCCTCTACCATACTGTCCAATATATTCAGTAATGAAACCAAAAGTCAATTGTTTTGATAATTCTAATGCACTAATTTCGACTCTGAATAACTTAAGTGATGAATCTGCCAAAATAATAAATATATTATATAGAATATCCTCAAATTACGTTCTTTTATTTTGAATGAATAATTTTATTTAATTTTTCATTCCGTTATTCTTGGAGAATATTGAAATTTTTGTTAATCCCAACCCCTTGCTGTAAATTTTATGTTTGAGGAGCAATGAATGTATTATTGTTATTATTATCATTATATTTGTTAACAAACATCTACAAGGTCAGAAAATTGAAACAAAACTGTATAACATGCCAGTAATCCTAGTAAAATTGGAAAGCTTTTTTACTTATAGAGATGGGATGGAATCAAAGGATGCAGTTTTGCCAGGATCACCCTGGGAGACCCTCGGAAGCTGGCGCCGAAAAAATATTTGGCGATGACCAGGAAAAACCTACGTTTAACAGTAGGATTTCTGACTGGTCACTGTCAACTAAGTAAACACCTCCATACTATGGGGCTAGTGGACACACCTCTATGCAGGATGTGTGAACAGGAAGATGAAACTGTCAGGCATGTCTTATGCGAGTGTCCGGAGTTATCGTCAATAAGAGAGTGTGTGTTCGGTGAGTCTTAGCCTACACCTGCCGATATAAAGGAGATGTCTCCTAGTGACCTGTCCACCTTCCTTAGAAGGACAGGATGGACAATGACCTAGGAGGACAACTCCTCGGGAGGATGTACAATGGGTCACATGTGGCCTAAGTGCTGTGAGCCTACACACTCACCCTCCCTACTCTACAGATAGTACAGATACTTATAGTTTTGAGAAAACATTTACTATATAAGACAGTTACTTATTACTTGATCGCCTCAAAGGCAGTGATGAAAATAAGACCAGATAACCTCTTCGTTCATTTTTATGTAAAATTTAAATATTTCGAGTTTCCTGTTAAAGTTCATAAGACCTAACTATCTTGATTGACTTTTAGTCTACATACCATTAGTTTCTATTCCATCAGAAGATAAATCTCATGGAATATTTTTATATCTGAAATGTTGTAGACAAAGATAATGTTTCACGACCAAATTGAATACAGGCTATGTTGATGCCACATTTTCCCCAAATGGCTCAGCCATTATAATATCGAGGAATCCAAATATTCAATTAAAGTATCACTAACAACGGAACAATACCATACAGATCTTATTGTATCCTTATCGGAATGTGAAGATGCTTCTTAATATATAAAATGATATAGTTTCAGATCTATAGAACTACTCCGAACTGCTTACCTGAACTGTTTGCCAGTCACTCAACTAAGTAAACGGACATTGTTGATATAGCGTGAAAGTTTTCGATGGTAGTAACTTCCCACTGTATTTGTATGTAATTACAGTGGAACTATTTAATATCATTTCAATCTATACAACAGTAGCTCCAATTCGCTGCATTAATTTCAACTGATTTCCAATCAAATTAATATGTAGTTGATAATTGAACGACTACAGAAAGCTGAAACTCAAACGATACAGAAATAGACGAAATTAACAGTTAAACGTAATATGATTTTATCTAGGGAATAATGCAATATAATGTTTATTTATTTATAGCATGAATTCGAAACGTTTACTGGTAAATTGCAATTAAACATGTGTGATTGGGAGTTAGAAGCGATTAATGAGCTCTGTGGGCATTAAATATCATTTTATGGTGCAGATTCGGAGATTTATTTGAAAATTTATATTCTTATCTGAGGCTGCCAATACAAATCAAGAGGAAGTTATTTTCGACGCTATTGTATATATCAAATTTTCAGGTTCAATATTTTTGAACGACAATTTTGTTAGTTGGCAATGTAGATGTTTTATGAAAAATTATGCAACGAAAGAGACAAAAACAAGTCAAGCTTCATAGAATAAGATCCCAGACAAATCTGACATAACTTATTTCCACATAGATAAAGCTTCAGTTTATCAGTAGCGTCTCATGTGTTTTGAATACTTCACGTACTTGTGGAGCTTGTCTTGTGACACCTGAGCAGGTATCGGATGAGAAATGTGCAGAATTGCTTTAGGTAATGAGTCCGAAGGAGCTTCAAGTTTCTAAGACTTTCCACAGGCTGTCACAATTGATCTTTGAGGGCCGCTTAGTAGGTAACCGAGAGGTCACCGGCTGAACTGTGGCGAACGCTAGGTCAACTTGAAATTGGTTTGTTCAATGCAGAGTTAACTCGTAACACCCCGATAACCAGCAAGTCAATTTAATCTGTCAAAAGTGATCATTTATTGTCAGGTCGAGTGATATTAATATTGTAGGATAAATATGGCTCGATTTGTTGATTTTGTAGGCGATTTGACTGATTTTCAACCAGAGAAAACCATGAACGTTCAAGAACGAGTGAATAGTTTTGAAATATTTGACGAATAAGAATCTCAAAAAGGGATTGACTCTCAAAAGATAAATTATAAATTATAAATTATAAATTATAAATTATAATAAATGAAATTCTTTCCGGAATCTCGAATATAACAAATAGAAATAATAATGATTATTTTTTAAACGATTCTGTCAGCCAATCGTGTTGGGAAAAAAAGTCCAAAACGACCAATGGCATCAAAATTACACTGAAAATTTGCTAGTAGCAAAATACAGCGAATATTACCCTCCTGTATTAAAGATCCCATATCAAGCAAGATCTTATCTCGATAAGATGCCGCTAACTATCGAAAGAATGCCGCTAACTATCGAAAAGATGCCGCAGACTATCTAAAAGATCCCGCTAGATATCGAAAATTTCCCTGTAGGTCCGTAACTATAGTAACGAGTGTTAAAATTGCGCATTATTTGTCATTGTGACATATGCCAAATTTCAAAATTCGTTAAAATGTCGCGATTTGGACCAGATTCTTTGAGTTTCATTCAAGAAAAAGTGACCGCAAGTGAACCCAAAAGCAAGTGAACCCAAAATATAATACTTTTATTTCTTCTACTCTAGAAATACTCTACCGAATTACACTCAGTGTCAGTGAAAACTGCTTCTCCTTCGGAGTCGGGCTCTTTCGCCAAATATGAAAATAAACTCATGCACTTATTAGACAACATGCTTTCATAAAAAATTATCAATGGTAATACCACGAGTGCTTCAAATTTTATCGATAATTTTCTCTTTTCCACGAAAACTTTATTTGGCAAAAATATGAGAAAAAACCGATTGATAAATTCGGTTTGTTTTATGTTTTTGCCTCAAATAAACAAGTTTGAGTGATGAAAATACAAAATTATGTGATAAAATTTGGAGAGCGAGTTGTATTTGGGAAGATTATTTTTTTCAACTATTTAAAATTCTGTACTAAATGTTCAATATTCTCTTGGGTGATGGCACTGAATCGGTTTGTGTTCATTCTTCAATAAACTTAGAAGCACTTAGCACTTAGTAGTCAATAATGACAAATTCAAAGTGAAATTTGACGTTCCAATGTAAACAAGGTTTTATCGATGAGGAAGAAGAATTATCAAAGGTAATACCACGAGTGCTTCAAATTTTATCGATAATTTTTTCTTTTTCACGAAAACTTGTTTATTTGGCAAGAATATGAAAACAGACCGATTGATGAAATCACGAGTCCGTTAGGACGAGGGATTTTATCTAAATTCGGTTTGTTTGAATGTTTTTGCCTCAAATAAACAAGTTTGAGTGATGAAAATAAAAAATTATGTGATAAAATTTGAAGAGCGAGTTGTATTTGGGAAGATTATTTTTTTCATAGATTTAAAATTTTGTATTACCTGAATGTTTAATATCGGTTTGTGTTCATTTTTCAATAAACTTCGAAGCTCTTTTAGTTGTCAATAATGACAAATTCAAAGTAATTTTGATGTTTCGATGTAAACAAGGTTTTATCGATGAGGAAGCAGAATTATCAGTATAATACCGAATGATTGGCTAGAATAATGTATTGCTATTGGTTAAAACCACCAAAATGTCAGATTTTGACAAGTTAAAAAAATAATCAGTATAATACCTAATGTATTGTTATCAAAATACCACCAAAATGTCAAATTTTGACAAGTGAAAAGAATAATCGGTAATTTTGATGCACTTTTGTAATCATTTACGATCATTTTCTCAAGCTGTTTGATTGGATATTCGTTTGATTGAATGCGTAAGCCATTGGGTACCGGACATTAGTCAGTGACATTATTATTTGACGTTAAAAAAGTGCTATATTTTTGTAACGCTCTCGGTGAGATCTTTTCGATTCTTGAACAAAATATAGTACGTTCCATTTAAAAAAATGTAAGTTTGTGCTGCTACGTGGTTTTGGAACACCCTATAGAATCGAAAGTATTTTCAATATGTGCCCTCAGTAACTGTATTAGCTCACACAAAATAATAAAGTTCTATCTCTCACCACAACGATGTAATCCTCCGATGTCAGAAGATTGCCCCACCCTGTATATATACCAACAAAATAGTAAGGCGCTAACAACTGTTGCAAGTGGTACACTTGGAATAATATCTTAACCTAAGCAACAACTATCATAACCAACTTATTCTATAAACGAAATAAAAAAAATGAAGAACTAGATAGCTATTTCTAACTTGCGTGTCCTTTTGTGATGCAGGATGAAGTTATAAGTCTTATTTCTGTAAATGATCAGCTTCAATTTCTAAAACTTTCCAGACAACATCAACTTCCAGACACAAGATGGTACTGTACTACAAGTCGTACAATGGAAGAGAAAAAAAGAGTAAATGGAAAGCCCCTTCCTGGTCAAGCATGTCGGGGCTTTAAATAATTGTTGGAAAACTTGAAGTCAGCTCCAAAAGTGCTTTGAGACCGTGCCCGGTAGTAATGGCTGACAGATCGATATCTCTGGTTACCGTACAACGTGGTGTATTGAATCCTCTTGGGGAAGTTTGGAGGAAAAGTATCCACTAACAATATCTCCAATATTTCCTACCAATTTTGAGAAACGTATGAAATTATCCCTACAAAGGAAGACAGCGAAAGTCTACCCAATTCATCGTTTCAAACCACGTTGATTTTGGTCACCAGAAACCTTCTTCCACGAAATCCTTTTCTCAGTACCACTAATCGGTGAATATCGTGATTTTGAAATTTTTTTTAGGCCCGTTCAATATGATCATGATTGATGATATACATCAATGTAGGAGGTTTTCTATGAGTCTGGGTTTAAGGTATCTGTCTTAAAAAAATTCTATTCGTAATATTAAAAATGATAGGACAGATTTCTAAAAAAAAACTATAAAGAATAAACATTTTTATATAAAATCAATTGCATCGCGCCTACACATTAATCGCTTATAATTTTGGCAATCCAGCAATAATATGCGTGTTCCTCACCTAGATATCGGAATACAACTCACTCTTGTGCGTACCAATACCAAATTTTGTGATTATTAGGCAAATTGCTCGGACCCCATCAATCTGTTCACAAATGGAAAGTAATTATTTCGGTATATTTTTCTTAATGTAACAGTAGACTCATTTATGCTGCTGGAATTTATGAACGTCAACAAATTTAATGACGTCACTCCATGTGGCAGCCATCTTTATGACGTTAAGCGCGTTTTGGCGGACTTTCAAATTTTATTATTTTTGAAGTCGTTTAAGTAGTAAAGCTCATATTTTTTTGAGAATATAGACATGCAAAGTGTTAGGAGACCTTATAAAGCGTCAACTCCCACCAATAGCAAAATTTATGCTTGTACCCTATTGAGGCCATTTGAACTACAATCAAAGTAAGCGGAGTACGAGTTTGTTCTTATCCCTTCTCACCAAACACCACTAGATCCATGTTGAATATAGATATGAATTTTCTGAACTGATCCTACAATTTTTTCACTAAAAATAAAAATTGCTTGGGATAATAAGTGATTGATCCTACATAATTGTTTAAAATTCGAACACAATAGTACAACTTTCATAACTTTCAATTTTTTCATCACCATAAAATCGTTACCTGTTGTTGAGTTTTGTATACCTTTTATACATTTTCGTTCGAGCTACCACCCCCTTTGTTGTGGGTCCACGTCAATTCATAAATCTGTTATATAAAGAGAAACCGGTTGATCTGCATTTATATTAGACGCAGGTGGGGCATTGAATGGTTCGTGATTGAAGAATTCAGTTCATCGATATATCAAATTCATTAGAAATCCAATTAAAAAAGATGCTATCTCGTACTGAAGAATTGTGGGAAAGGTAAAATGCAAAAAGGATTTGCTTTAATAATTTGGAGGGTTTTCAATCAAATAAAAAAATATTTACCGAAAATGAAAGAAGTTTGATATTAAATATTATCATTTAAAAAATGATTGATACAGAAAAATAATCGATATTTTCATTTCAATTGACTGGAGCAGAATGTTTGCTATATAGCTGGGAGTACTCATGAAATTCAACATACAGCAGAAAGTCTTTTTCCTATCCACAAAAATATTCTTTGTAGAAATAATCGACTCCGATTAGGGCACACCAATTTAACCCATGAGTTTTTAACAGCTAATGAAGACAAATTTACCTGCAATATATGTAACATAATCACATAATATATGTGATTGCTCCGAATACCTGGGATCAAGAGAACAAAATAAGTTACCAGACAATTTGGAAACTGTTTTTGGTGAGCAAATGGACACAAAACTGTTAGTTAGATTTATTAAAGAAACCAGATTGCACCACCTTATATAATTATTATTTGTACCTGTATATACTGGACGTAATATTTTTAATGCAGCTATCTAATCGTATACCCCCTTTAAGTTATATTACGGAATATGACGGTATCGTATCGAATAACAGTCCAACAAAGACCCGACAACTTTAAACCCGCCACTCACCATCCAACTCCGCAGTACGATTTTGTCGAATGCGACAGAATTGGACGTAATTTGATCGTGTATTCCCGCCGCAAGACCAAGTCGGTTTGATTTGATCGCAGACAGACAAGTCAGTCTGCTGCAGTACGACAGGAGTGGTTGAATGCTTAATTTGACCGTGAATTGAGAGTTGCGATTTGATCGTACATCTTGGATGCTGAAAAACAATACATTTGCCAGTAAATTCTAAAAAATGGCCTATAGTGAGACGTTTTAAGGAGATTTTTTCGAAATTTACAAAGAACAAGAGTGCTGTGGAAAATTAAATCGCCAGCTTATCATGACAAAAATGCTAGAAAAAGAGCTATGGATACTTTGATTGCGAAGTTTCAAGGAGTAAAAAATGATGCAAATGAGGATTTTGTAAAAAAGAAAATTAATAATTTTAGAACATCATACAAAAGGGAATTAAAATTAGTAAAAAATGTTGCTATCTTTTTTGAGCGAGTATATTTTCTTCCGACATTTTCACGTTGAAAGTGAACTCGTACTGCGAAATTAAACGTGTGTGTTCTTATTCGATTTTCGACAAAATTGTACTGTAATTGCATTCAACAAAATCGTACTTCGGTGTTGGATCATGAGTGGCCGGCTTTAGTTCGCACAAAATCTATTACGGCAAGTAGTATAACTTCCGTCGCTAATAGCCTTATTGGTTGGAGCGACTACAAAGAACTGGAATAAAAAAAATTTATTCTTGGAATGAAAAAATCAGGTCTTCGTTGACTCAAACTTTACATCGCAAAATGATATATGCAAGTAAAAGAAGACAGTTTATGATGGAGCGTATAGTAGTCAGCAAAATTGTATACTTCAAAATATACAGTGCTATTCAAAAGTCCCCTCCCCCCTCGTATCTTTTGAACGACTACACTAACATTAATCAAATTTGGAGGATGAAAATGAAGTAATGTAAACTTCTTTACAAATGGTAACAGGTGACGTAATAGTAATAGATGACGTCACAGTGCCACTCTGGCCAATAATTTTAAATAGGACATTTTGGCAAGTGATATATCGTTTGGAGAGCTACATAGCCATATTAATTTTGTTTGCGTTCAAACTAATTTTGACGGATAAATTAAATGAATACCAAAATTATCATTTCACATTTAAATATTGGAGATTTTTCATTTCGCCTCTGGTTAGTTGTCAAAAAAATTGACTTTTTTAATTTAATAGTATTTGTTGCTTTGCAAAGTTTTTCTAAATAGCTTAAGTATTTAATTTTATTATTGTTTAACGAGACGTTTAAGAGTATACATAGGCAAAATGGTACGTACTCAAGCCGACAAAGTAGCAGCTATCTTAATAATTGGTGAATCTAGAAAAAATCTCCATGAAGCGGAACGTTTATTTAATGAGAGATACCCAGATCGCCCTATCTCGAGAACTTATTTGAGGGAGCTTCTTCACAAGTTTGAAGCAACAGGTAGTGTTCAAGATGCCAAAGGATCTGGTCGACCAACATTCAGTGATGATAAAAATTTTTATATATTTGCTGAAATGGTAGTAAACCCTACTTCCTCTCCAATTAAAGTTGCGTTTATCTGTGAAGTAAGTAAAAGTACAGTACAGAGAGTGTTAGCTGAAAATAAATTTCAAAGTTAAAAGTGGTGCACCACCTTTCGGATGACGACCCCGACAGAAGACTCGAATTTTGTAAATGTATGACAAATAAAATCAGTCAAAGCCCACATTACACAAAAACAATTTGTTTCAGTTACGAAAGTACTTTTTGCCTCAATGGAAATGTGAATACACAAAATGTAAGATATTGGAGTGACACAAATCCTCACATCTTTCGTCAACGACATACCTACCCAATTTCCAGGAAAAGTCAATGTTTGGGCAGGTAGCCGTTCAAAAGATACGAGGGGGGAGGGGACTTTTGAATAGCACCGTATACTATATAATATGTTGACTTTTATTAGATTAGGAATAGTTGAAAGTCTTGATCTTAGATATCAGTTTTACAGCATTCTAGTGTAGTGATCTTTTGGCGCCACGTGCTTTTTTCTTGTAACTTGTTACACTTGCTTTGGACTAGGTACTTAACCAAAGAGACATTGCTGAAAACTAGTCATGAGTATAAAAAAAAGAACTAACCGTCAGTTCCTGATTGACAATTTCGAAGTTTGTGATTTTTCATCGCCAGTTTACTATTGTGTTGTTTTTTCCAGATACTGATAAAGCCTAATTTTGAAAATTGATTCAACTTCCTGAAATTAGATCACATATAAAATTATGAAATTTTCCAAATCCTTAATTAAATAAATATAGTGTTTAAATATTATTTTATAAAAGCCCATGTTCAAAAACTGCCATAACTGGGTCTCGTTACTTTAAATCACAAGGCGTATGAAACCATGTGGTGTGAAACTGCGGGCATAATATTGTGAGCTCCTCCCTGAATACTCAAAAACGACCTAATAAAACCAGAAATACAACTTTCATAAAATATGCATAATTATCTCAAAATAGAACGGACAAAGCTGTTGGTTGAGGGAGGCGATGTGAAAGAAAACAGCTTATTCCATTAGATAAATAGGCCAAGTTGTATTTACATTAAAATTCAAATGAAAGCCTGTCGGCAGAGGAGAATTCTTGAATAAGAATACCTATATTATAATAATGAAAAAAATGGTCTGAACCATGCAGTGTGAATAATAATACGAACTTTTTAATTTCAAGCTGAGAATTTCGTTCCACTTTAACTGCTGTTCGCACCGATCGCAGTTATCTTTTGGCTTTAGTAACTCATGATTAACTTTAACCATTGATTGAAAGTGGTGTGTTTTGCGCCATTTGTGGTTAAGGTACTAGTTGGTAAATAATGTGTTAGGTGTCAGTTGGTATTTCGACATTTAGGAATAATTTGGAAAATAGCAATTTTGTTGGTAATTGTGGTGTCAAATATGCCAACTATTAGATATTCACCCCGCGCTTTTCTTATGACAAAGTGGCGTTCCGTAAAATCTTATAAATTTTGGATATGATGTTGTACTCGACTTCTTGACCAAAAGTGTCCATGGGACTAATTCAATCCTATGACTAGTTTCCGATATACAGGGTATTAAAGTTGAAAAATCCTTGTTTTCCGTGACCACGTAATTTTATTATTAACAAATAAATATGCATTTTTAATTGATAGTACCAATAACATGTTCTAGTTTATCGTAAACTTACACATAAATAGTCCAAAATGTCAACATATACAGGGTGGGACTCAATTCTACAAGGACGAATTTTTGGAATCTTAAGAAATTCTTATATTGAATGAAAACAAGGTGAGAAATGAAAATTTACTTCATATTCAATGTTCTGGCATCAAATATACTAGTTCTAGAGATATTCCATACAGGGTGATTCTTAATGCAACCCGAAATTAGTTTTTTTCTTTATGAAATAAATAAGTTACACCATGTATTTTTAAATAAGTTCTTGATGTTCAAAACACATTGATTACCTTGATATTAGTACTTTACTTAAAATACAGGGTGATTTGCACATACATCTTGTTATTAAACTGACACAAATTGGAAAAAATACACTTTTTCTGAATCACCCTGTATTTTATAATTAGATCCGTCAAAATGTTAAATCTATTTTGTTTTGTAATAAGCTTAAAATAGTAAATGAGCTGAGAAGATTTCATAATCTTACTATGACCAGTTTTTCAGAAAAAGGGTCCTGAGGGTAGAAGAGGTATCGATTAAAGATAACTTTATGGAAAACCCAGGTTTTCATGATTTGATAATTGCTCTGTTCTGTCGGTTCTGTCAACAATTTGGCATTTATAACCTTAAATAATTATATTGTGAATATTTTGATTGCTTTTACTTTGTTTTCTTTGAATTTTGCAATGTTAACAAACGATATCCAAGATATTTTTGAGGAACTTTCAACCGACGATGAAGAAGATGCTTTGAATATTGTTGAAGGCCGTTTCAGCTCATTTACTATTTTAAGCTTATTACAAAACAAAATAAATTGAACATTTTGTCGGATCTAATTATAAAATACAGGGTTATTCAGAAAAAGTGTATTTTCTCTAATTTTTGTCGGTTTAATAACAAGATTTATGTGCAAATCACCCTGTATTTCAAGAAAAGTACTGATATCTAGGTAACCAATACGTTTTAAATATCACAAACTAATTTTAAAATACATGGTGTAACTTATTTATTTCATATAGAAAAAAAAATTATTTCAGGTTGCATTAAGAATCACCCTGTATGAAATACCTATAGAACTAGTATATTTGATGCCAGAACATTGAATATAAAGTTACTTTTCATTTCTGATCTTGTTTTCATTCAATATAAGAATTTCTTTGAATTCCAAAAAATCGTCCTCTTATAATTGAGTCCAGCCCTGGAAATTTTGACATTTTTAACTATTTATGTGTAAGTTCTCGATGAACTAGAACATATTAATGGTACCATCAATTAAAAATGCATGTATATTTGTTAATATTAAAATTACGTGGTCACGGAAAACAAGGATTTTTCAACTTTAATACCCTGTATATCGGAAACTAGTCATAGGATTGAATTGGTCCCATGGACACTTTTGGTCAAGAAGTCGAGTACAACATTATATCCAAAATTTATAACATTTGACGGAACGCCACTTTGTCATAAGAAAAGCGCGGGGTCCTTTGTAAAATTACCAAAACAAAAGGTGGGAGTTTTCAATATAAGCGGAAAGAGAAGAAGATCAACAAATTTCTCTCAAAATAAGAAAGTACAAGCACATAATAGAATGCAAGGTGTGTCAAGCTGGAAGGATAACAGGCCTGGACAAAGATTGAGAGGAAGTTTGATGCTCAATCAGATAGCTACAGATCTGTAGATGTTTTGAAACGATTTCACACAAATAAAAAGAAATAAATATTTTCCTAAAAGTTGCTGCATCCATCCCTTCTTTCCCTCTGATATCTTCTTGCAATCCCAAGGTTTAGTATATGTCAAAGATTTCCAGGTCAACTCCATCTTCTTAAAATTCCATTGAATCGATATTTTATTGAAATAGGAATTTATCTCTCAAATTCGCCAAGCACTTCAGTTGATTGTCATATTGACATAACTTAATTAATAATTATATATCTTGAGGCCAATTCATGCAACGTGCATTATAATTACATTTTCATTATATTATAACTACACTGAAATTACATTATCACTGCCTAATCAAACCAGTTCATGGAACGAATTAATTATGAACTGACAAGACTGGCAATTGATAAACGTCATATTATTTGAATCGTTTGTGGTTGTGCTGGAATAGCTAGGTCAGTTATTTGAAATTATTTGGAAGTTGTGAGGTTTTCTCAGCAAAAACGTGTTGGAATATAACAGATTCACTACTTTTGAAAGTATTGGTGGCTGCTCGAAATAGAAGGAGACCTCGGAATGACAGCTGTAACATTTTTGGCGCATGCGATTTCATGATTTTTACCATAGACATTATATTATATTTCTCTATGGTTTTCACTAAAAACATAATGTAATTATGATTTATAGTTGAAAGTAGACCAACTTCTTGATGCAATAGTTTAATTGAAATTCAATAATGTGGTTGCATGAACATCACATAGATAGTTATTAACTTATTCTAATGTAAATGTAGTTTTTAGGTTTGTTCCAACTAAGCGAAATGATGCGTACATGAATGTCACGATCATGCGCATAACAAAATTTCTGTTCCAACAAGTTCCGACAATTCCACGGACTGATAAAAATGCGTTCCAACAAAAACTGGACACGTTCATGAACGTGTCGGCGAACGATCTTTTTCATCAGAGATCTGGATGTAGAACCGTTCGTCCAAACTGTCAGTTGATGTTTTAGGGCGAGTTGTATCAAACAGTATCAAACACCTGAACTCGGTTTAATGATGACTGATGTGTAGACTGATGTAATTGTTGATAATAAATGCATCAATCAGCCACGGTCTAAACATCAGTTATCATTAAACCAAGTTAAAGTGTTTGATACAACTCGCCCTAAAGGTTAGGTAATGGTAAATAAAATGAATCATACATAAATAAAACGTGAACTTATAGGGTTGTAATAAAGTTCCTGAAAGTGGTAACAGTTTAAAGATGAATCGTAGAATCGTTCCAGCAATGCATAGGGTATGATATTCATGGGTTAATTCACATACAGGTTCTCGAACGTTTGATTCGTACATAAATAAGTTTACGTACTAATCAGAAGGTGGTTGTTGGAACAAACCTATTATATAATGAAAATGTAATGATAATGAACGTTGCATGAATCCGCCTTTAAACCCTACCTTATCTGTGGATTAGATTTAACTATCAATTATAGCGTTAACTTAAGAATAAATGTCATGGCGCGAGGAACATTTTAATTTAATTGGTAATTAAAACTTGACCACAACTCAACTGAGACCGGTGCAAATGGCTGTGAATGGTTGAACAAATAGTCCAATAATTGAATCTAACTACATTCTCATTTATACAGTAATATTTTGGCAAACTTATCTGGAGCTGTGAGAGGAATGTGGCCAAAAACATTCGAAAATATCTCACCTTCAAAGTAGAGTATAAGTTTCATTCCACAGAGAGCTGAATGAGCTAAACTGAGAGAGATATTAACTTTAAATACTTCAATTTCCAGTGCTCTTCGTTGTGCTTGCAAGCTGCGTCGCAAGCTCCGGCAAAAAGCATTCAAGAATTCAGGAAAATGATTGAAGATCTCTACGGAAAGTTGGATGTTTTTGTCCTAACTTTCCTGACTAAGGGTACTAACTGACTAGAGCATTTTTACTCGCACGAACGACTTACGCGTAAAAATGATCAGACAAGGACGCCACGCACATGCGTACGCGTAGCAATTTTGCGCGCACAAACACCATTCCGCGGCTGTCGGTCTTTCGAGAAGATCAAAAGGTTTTCGTACGCATAACATGCTCAGTGTGGACGTAATTTTCGTTGTGTTTTTCCTATTTTTCTCTACCTCTTGCAATAGTTTAAAGGCGGCACTTGCAATAATCACATTTCGTCTTCTCGGCGACATTTCAACAATATCACTGGAACGACAATTTAACGCGCACTAATTTTATGCTAAAAATAATTTTCGCGAACAATATATTTGCAATTCGTGCGAGTAAAAATGCTCTAGTCAGTACCCGCCTTTAAGATGAAAAAAAAAATATGTGTGTAGATAGTATCTACTTTTATCACGTATGATAATATCATATACGATAAATCACGGATGAATGACTAAATTTATTGCCCCATTAGTCTATGAAGTATAAGAACAAATATCAAATATTGGCACCAAATATTAACCCAGATCCTTATTAGTCTGCGGCTACTATTCTCATAAATTATTCAGATCCGTTGGTGGTTCTTGGTTTAGGTTTTGAAACTGGGGAGCCGCTGATATCAACTGGCATCATCTGATAATTTGTTGACTTACCTACCTCTCCATGCATTTTATTAATGGCGTTCACACGCTATCAATTAGTACTGAATTCGTTTATAAATAAAGTGAATTTGTAGATAAAAGTTTGTTTATTATAATAGGCTGAGGAAAAACGGACCGTGAAGAAATAAAAACGTGAAAAAAAATTAAACTTTCCTGTTATACAGTGCTGGTCAAGTTTCGTTTCGTAATAAAGAAGAATTGAACAACTGAAACAAGACTTTCTTTATAAAGGCCAGACGATAGGGGTAACAACTACAAATAGTTAGCAAAACCGCTGATTTTTTTATATGAGTACGTTAAAGTATTTAGATTAATATGGAAAAGAGTTTACCAGTCTATCGATTTCACAAACTAGAAAAAAAAATCAAAAAAACTTTTTTTTGGAATTCTTAAATATTTCGCGATAAGAAGAAGGTAGAAAAAAATAAAAAATACCACCGTGTAGGGTAAATGTTTTGCAACAAAAAAGGTCACCAGCGTTTCTTTCCTCCGAGCAATGGTTTGTCCGGAAAAAATTCGGTAAACTATGTATGTGTTCCGCATCCGCACGACTCAATTTTTTGAGCGCGGCGGAGAACATTATAAAGTTTTGTATAATTATAATCTAATATATAAAAAATAATTGTGATAGGGCGTTTTGAAGAGGGAAGTGTCAGCTTCAAGATAGCATTTTTTTGTCATAACACATAATCGTGTTTAGCAAATTACTCATATAATATAATATAAATATTATATTCCAACCAAAAACAAAGAATCTCAATAAAAAATATATTATATAGTGAGGAGGCATTGAAACAATATTTCGAAGGATGGAAACTGGTAATTAAGGAGGTCTGTTCCATAAATAAAATTAACGGATGATCAATTTTTCCTATTTACGAAATACGACACTTTTGATGAACTTGTAAATTTCAGGAATCTTGAAGTTAAAAGATCTGTATCTGTAGAGTAGGGAGGGTGAGTGTGTAGGCTCACAGCACTTAGGCCACATGTGACCCATTGTACATCCTCCCGAGGAGTTGTCCTCCTAGGTCATTGTCCATCCTGTCGTTTTCAGGAAGGTGGACAGGTCACTAGGAGACATCTCCTTTATATCGGCAGGTGTAGGCCAAGACTCACCGAACACACACTCTCTTATTGACGATAACTCCGGACACTCGCATAAGACATGCCTGACAGTTTCATCTTCCTGTTCACACATCCTGCATAGAGGTGTGTCCATTAGCCCCATAGTATGGGGGTGTTTCCTCAGTTGACAGTGACCAGTCAGAAATCCTACTGTTAAACGTAGGTTTTTCCTGGTCATCGCCAAATATTTCTTCGGCGCCAGCTTCCCAGGGTCGCCCAGGGTGATCCTGGCAAGACTGCATCCTTTAATTCCATCCCATCTCTTAAGGGATTGAGCATGGGTGTAACGTTTGGCTAGTTCCTCAATTGTCGAAGTCGTTAGGCCGTAGGTGTCACTGGGTCCTAGAATTTTTAGTCCAGCGGCTTCCCTGGCTAAAGAATCAGCAATGCGATTTCCTTTACTCCTGTCGTGCCCTTCAACCCACCTCAGGATAATATTGTTATCTGCCGAGGCGTCAGCTTAATTTTGGTGGCACTCTAGTACTAGCCTCGATATAACACGTTGTCTGTGCAAGGCTAATAGGGCTTGTCTACTATCAGTGCAGATTGTTATGTTTTTGCCAGAAATTCCTCTTCTGGTTAGTTCTTTTGTGGCAATTAACCCTTAAACGGCTAGCGTTACTTATACGTAACGCTAAAGGAGTAATACAAAACGTGACAACACCGCATCATTGTTATTGTGAATGACGTGAATATTGGTTAGTTTGTTGTTGAAAGCCGACGAAACAACATAGTGAAGAGAGTTTACCAGTTGGTGCAACCAAATTATAGAAATTAGGTGCTAAACTTAACCTTATTTTTTAAGGCGGTGAAAAATGGACTTGCGACTAGAGTAAGTTTTGTCTACCTTTTGATTTTAGGTTATGATTTAATTTATTAATAAATTATACTAGTAAAATAGTCAGTCTTGCATGCCATGTTATATTTTTTATAAAATCTAACGTCAATTTTTTTACATAAGGCTGTAAAAATGGGTGTTACCTTTTGGTAACGCTAGCTGGCTATGGTATACAAAATATTGTAAATTTTTAAATCGATGTTTTCTTTTTAGACGTGGATTTACTTTGGAAGAAGCAATCCAAATAGCATACGATGATGATATTGATGTGCATGAAATATATATTGAGCCTCCTGATGAAAACATACTGACGGACGAAGATTCCGGCGAGGAGGATGGTGGCGGATTACTGGATAATCTTAGTGGGCGGCAATTATTACCAAAAGCTGAGTTAGTGCTTCGAAGCAAAGTTGCTGTTGATGAAGACGAACCGGAAAAAATGTTAGAGCGTCCAAATAATGGTACTAATCAAAACGATGTTATTTTGCGTCCAGGACTGGAAAAGATAACATGGATCCAGGGAGACTTTGTGGAAAGAACAAGATCATTTTCTAAACCAGATTATAGCAAATATGAAAACAAAAGTTATTTGGAAATATTTGAGGAATTTTTAGATGACGAAGTAATTGAATTGCTTGTCGAAGAGTCCAATAAATATGCTCTTTTCTGTAACCAACCAAATCCAAATATATCCAAAGAGGAAATGAAATGTGCAATCGGAATTTTGATTGTTACAGGCTATAATGAGTTGCCAGGGCGAGATTTCTACTGGGATTCTAAATTGGACATGAAAAACTCCATGGTCTGTGAGTCTATGAGAAGGGACAGATTTCGCCAAATCATAAGAAATTTGCACTGTGCTGATAACTTGCAGCCTAACCTTCAGGACAAAATGTGGAAATTACGGCCGCTAATGGATTTGCTAAAATCTAAATTTATCAAAAATTGGATTCCAGAACAAGAATTGGACTACGACGAATCCATGATTAAATATTTTGGAAAGCATCCGTGCAAAAAATTTATACGAGGCAAGCCGATAAGATTCGGTTACAAAATGTGGTGCCTCAATTCTGCCTCCGGTTACTTGGTAAACTTCGATATGTACCAGGGAAAAAATCCAAAAGCAAACACTGTATATGAAGACCATTTGAAAAGTGTGCTGCTCCATTCATGTACATGATAGATGAGTTTCCTGAAGACATGAAGACGCTACCTTTTAAATTTTACTTTGACAATCTTTTCACTAATTTTAACTTACTTTTCAACCTAAAACAAAAGGGTTACTACGGTACTGGAACGATGAGAGAAAATAGGATACCAAAAAGTTGTCAATTGTTGCAGAAGAGTCAGATTGCTAAAACCAAGAAACGGGGAGATGTGGTTTCAAATATTGATAAAGAGGATGGAATAATTTTGGTTAAATGGATGGACAATAACGTGGTGACGGTGGCGTCTACAATTCATGGTATTAATCCAACCATTCCTGTAAAACGTTACTCTAAGGCTGAAAAGAAAATTGTTCATGTACCGCAGCCCCGACTAATTTCCGAGTACAATCGCTGCATGGGTGGCACAGACTTGATGGATCAGCAAATATCGAGATATAGAATTTCTATCAGACGGAAAAAGTGGTGGTGGGCCATTTTCACTTGGCTTCTGGATGCTGCCATAACAAATGCGTGGTGCATTTCCAAAAGATGCAAGCATTTGTCACCTCTTACGCAATTAGAATTTTGAAGAGAAATTGCTCAATCATATCTCGCAAAATTCGCTGTTGCACCAAAAGGAACTGGGAAGAAAAGGACTGCCAAATCAAGTGTTACACTCAACAGGGTTTCAGACAATCTAAGATATGATCGACTGGACCACTTGCTAACCAATATTCCAAATAATAAAAGACGTCGTTGTGCTGGAGAAGGATGCATTACTAGTACCCGCACCATGTGCAGTAAATGTGATGTGGGATTAGGTTTACAATGTAACATAATTTTTCACAAAAACTAGTAATGTTGCCCTCGTATTTTTTGTATGCCATAAACGGCTAGCGTTACTTATATGTAACATTGGTTTTTGAAAAGACTTTTATTTTTTTATAACAAAAAATTGTAAATTCTTTAATAATAAACCATTTTTGATAAATATAATGACTTTTTATAAGTTTTATCAAAAAAAAAATCATTCTCGCCGTTGAAGGGTTAAGATACCAGCCAGTTCTGTTTGAAGCACGCTGGTATTGTTTCCCATTCCCCACTTAATCTTTAGGCTTAGTGCTCTCGAGTAAACTCCACAACCTGAGCCTTCTTTCATTTTCGAACCATCTGTATATATGCGTATTGCATTTGCTGGATCTGGCTTTGTGTTCTGTTTTATTTGTATTCTGTAGGTTTTGTTAAACAAAAACCTGGGTTCAATTGCATCATTGGCTGCCTGCAGCAGAGGTAGAGCAGTAAGCGCTTCCTGCCATAGAATTAATCTCAATTGGCCCACTCCTACTTCGGGGTTAACACCAGCCGTGCGCAATCGTACCATGGCCATTAACGCAACCTCCTTGACGTACAGGTCCAGAGGGGTCAGACCAGTAATTAGTTCCATTGCTGCGGTTGGTGTTGTTCTCATGGCTCCTGTGATGTTTAAACAAGTCATTCGCTGTATTTGATATAATTTTTGGATGGCCGTTGCTTGTAGAACCTTCGGTCTCCATGCAATTGCTCCATACGTTAACATGGGTCTTATTATTGCAGTGAAGATCCAGGTGACCACACGGGGTGACAGACCCCATGTGCGTCCCACTGCCCTCCGACACTGCTCATAAGCCACATATGCTCTTTTTGCTTCGCTGTGTAGATGAGAGTTCCATGTTAGTTTCCTGTCGAGGGTAATACCAAGGTAATACAAGATAATATATATTATTATACAAACAGACAAATATTGAGGTAAGCAGCAATAATGCAGGAAAAGTGTACTCTTTTTAGATTTCCAAGTTTTCGTGAATATTTATTTACATCTTCAGGGAACTACAGAAGTGAGAAAAGACATAATTTACAAAACAGCCCGCTACAACAGTTTTATAACTTACGCTAATTGAGAATGTATCCTTAATGTTATAATCGGGAAAAGTATTAAGCAATTATTTCAAGAAAAAAACAATCCAAATGGCTTCAAGGGCCCCAGTTACAGTCACTTAACAGTCACATTGTGGAATAATTAAAAAGTTAAAATATAAAAATTCATTTTTAAACATAGTGAGAATCCATACAAACACGTGGAATTCGACTAATTATCGAAAATAGGTAAAGAATAGATCTTCTTTTATATGAGATACAATAAAAAGAAGAAGTAGTAAAGCCATAATGACTTTATCAAAAATAATTGGAAATATTTTCGTAGAATACGGGGGAGGTACCAAAGTTTAATTAAATGCTATGAAGAAATATTGTAATTATTACTTCTATGTTTTTGAAAACTATGTTTATCTAAAGTTAAAAGGATAGAGTAGAGATTAATTAGATTTTGAATATCTGTTTTCTTATTAATCCTGTCATCCTCTTGAGATATAAAAGCCATTTCCAAGAATAATCTTTTATTGTAATTATTTTCACGTGCTAGGATCTTTATCCCTTCAAAATCAATTATGTGGTCTAAAGAGGAAACGTGATTAGCAAGAGAACATCTTTCAGGATGCAGTCTTATATCACTCTTATGGAGAGATACACGACAGGACAATTTCTGAGAAGTTTGGCCAATATATGTAGAATTGCAGTCATTGCAACAAAGCTTATATACTACATCACTACTATTTGAGCTAGGTATTCTGTCTTTCAAAGGATTATAAATAGATTTCACCACTAAGGCACTTTTACAAGCAAATTGAATATTATCTAAGTATTGTGAAAACATTTTAGTTAGTCTGGGAGTAACTTCCCTTATGTATGGTAAAGAGACAATAGAAATGGAGGGAACTATTTCAGAGATAGAAAAAGCATTCTGATCAGTTACACCTGCTTCAACTACTGGAAGTGATGGAATATCTGTTAAAACAGATGATGTATTGAAAATAATCTTTCTTAGTAAGGATTTGGGATAGGAATTATCGAGGAACAAATTGATTATTCCATTATTAATTCATTATTGCTGCTTACCTCAATATTTTTCTGTTTGTGTCCTAATTGATCAGCAACGATCACATGCACTTGTCGCTTTTCAGTTTATAATATTATATATATTAAGTACTGTAACTTTAAAAAACTGAAGTAATTTCAATGAGGTTTGCGTAGAAATGTTGAGGAAACTTTTAAGATCAAGAATATATAATAACAAGATTAATTAATTCATATACATTTTTGAATTCGATGAATTTTTGTATTATAAGCGAAAATAGCAATTTTATGAGATTCGGGTATGAATCTTCTTCATTTTTCCAAAATAAAATTTGATACTCTGATACTTTGATACTGTTATATAAAGATGAATATTCAACGAACAAAATGTATTTAGTTGGAAAGCATAAAAGATATGTATATGTATAAAATTTTAAAATTTATTTTCCCAATAAAAATATGTGAACATTAATTTATTACCTTTCATTTCTTATTTACAACAATGACTTTTACCAAAGATTTAGAAAAAGATTCTGATTGAATATTTATATTTTTTCCCGCGATTCAGAAAGTAGGTCATCCGCCGTGCAGCAGAGTCGCGCGGATGCGGAACACACACTTAGTTTACCGAATTTTTTCCGGACAAACCATTGATCGGACGACAAAAACGCAACAGACCTTTTCTATTGCAAAACACTTTCCCTATAGGGTGATATTAATTTTCCTCCCGCTTCCTCTCAGCGAGAAATATTATAGAATTTAAGAAGAAAAGTTTTGAATTTGGAAAATCGATAGACTGGTAAACTTTTTTTATATCAATCTACATACTTTAAGGTACTTTTGGATCCATGGGCGGCAAGCGGTATAACT
Source organism: Galerucella tenella (assembly GCA_910591685.1). NCBI lineage: Eukaryota > Metazoa > Arthropoda > Insecta > Coleoptera > Chrysomelidae > Galerucella > Galerucella tenella. The sequence continues at coordinate 68,737 of CAJUYH010002637.1, forward strand.
TTTCAACTTATATATACTTATATATAATCTTGAGCCATTTTACCCTCAGGGTGTCGGGTTATCATTTTATTGTTGCTTCATGAAATTTTTCCATCCTTTTCTGTCTCTAGTCAGTGTCTTTGCTTCATTCCATTGTTTATTTCTTTCTTGTAGAATCTTTCCTATCATGTCGTTCCAGGTTTTTTCAGGTCTTCCTCTTCTTCTCTTGTTTTGTGTTTTTCTTTTCAACTTAAAGGATATAAATTCAGCAAAATAGTTACAAATATCTTAAATATTAAATGTATTTACAAAAAATATATATGAACAGACTTGTTTTTTCATAAATAATATTAAGTACAAAAATTATTTCATATAACGATCCAATTTCTACAAAAAAACTCTATATAAAACTACTTATTCTTCGACTATCTTCAATACTACCAAAATTATCAGCATGAACATAAGTATTACCTTCAATTTCAAGATCTTCAGTTAACATTTGATCATCATTAAAATCCTCTAAAACCTTGAAATGTCGAGCAAGCACATTCCTAACATCAATATTACTTTTAAACAAAATAAATATTATAACTAGGAAATGTATATGAACTATCAGTTGGGGGATGAATAACGTGAAAAGTATAAACATCTCAAACACGAAACTGATATCAAGATATAGCATTATCACATGATAACTTAGAAGTAACAGAAATGACACCGCTACTACGTTAGATACATCAAAAGCATAAGATGTGTGTAAGTAAAGTCGTTTCAGCTGACTCCTATAAACTAATATGTTTAAAACAATTATATTTAATGTAAATATTGAAAATGAAGCGTAAATAGCTGTCTCAGTCCAATTATGGCTGGTCCAATATCTTTCGATGAAGAATGAAGAAAGAAATGATGCCGCTAAGGAAGTAAGGTTTAAAACAACAACTAACGTTGTTCGAACAACATTAGAAAGAGTTAATAAGTGGGGTCTGTAAGAAGTAATAAACCATTCTAATGCTAGAAAAAGGGAAGTTATGAAATACACTACCAAACTACACTTATACATTTGTACTATAATACTAACAATATGTTCATATTTGATCATGAAATCAAATGAAACGAACAAATAAAAAAATTCAACTATAGATTTAAATTGTGCCAAAAGATCCAAGCAACATAAATTAAAAATGTATATGTTCAGGTCTTTTCTCAATTTTTTGAAACGACAAAACAAATAAATTGAGTAACATTCAATCACTATTATTACTAAGCTTAATATAACGTCTTTGAATATGTTTATAACTAAACTGAAAGGTACCCAATAACTATACACGTTCTCATATTTGCTGATGTCGTCTCCAAAACCATCGGCTTCTTCTTCTTTGATTGTTCCGTTTTTGATTTCGAACCAAACTGAATTGTTATCTGCCAATAAATAAATTGTCAACAAAATGATTGTTTTGATTCATTAATCTGGAGTTTCCAGACTGTCAAAGAGTTTTGAAAGAACACGCTGTGAAAATTACACATTATCACCACAAAAGTTTAACTGCTTCACAAAAGTTTAATGGAAAATTATTGAGTGTTCTGTTCACCAAGGGTTTGTGTGTAATAATATGTTGAATGTTCACTCGCCCATCTTACCAGTTTTTTTGTTTTCATGTTATAAGTTTCAAGTATTCTCGAAAATTTCACATCAGTTAGTGTCCCCACTTTGTTCAATCAACTGTATATTGGAATTCAGAATTTTGTCGTGAATAATGCTTAGACGTAAACTCGCGAATTAAGCTATAGTCTGGAGGGTCCAGAGAAAAACCACTTGTGAACAAAGACCGTGATTCATTCTAAGTTGTCTGTGTATTGGATAACTCACAATGGAATGTTAGTAGGGGAACAGAATACCTGTTCAGCCTTATTCACTTGCTCAGGTCATTCAAAATGCACGTGGAGCAGCATTGAAGTCTTTTTGTCGGAAAAAACTCGATTTTATAATTGATCAAAGAATTTTGTCTCTCTGTTTCCTGTTTCATGCTCCCTCCTTGATGTTCCAGAATACGTAATCATGATCTTAACAGTAGGAGAGTAGAATGGAGAGATGATCCCAGGGGAATGTTCCATTCTAATGCCGTTAAGAATTGTTGCTATTTGGGAATGCATTTGTTTCAATGGACGTACAAAATCGTTAGTGCATATTTCCTGCAAGTTATTAGATAATATTGTTCGCGTCATGGTGCTATTGGATCCTTATAGACGATACTGCTCGACTGCATCGATCACCCGGCCTCAATTGCAACAAGCATGCATAGAGTGACGAGTTCTCAACAACTACTCAGGCTGCTTCAACGACTATTAAAAAAATGAAGAGTCGTTGTTTGGCTGTGAGAAACATTGCAAGCTTATGACGCAAAAGGGCAAGCAAAACGTCGCATGAAAAAAATATCCAGTTAATAACATATAAACACCATCTCTGGAAATTATAAATTTCCCAAACTTCCGTGAAGCACTTTATTTAGAAGACCAATAACCTTCCGTTGAATTTTGGATGAAAGGATGAATAATTTTATTTTTATTCAAATTGTAAGGTGGAGAAATTCTTGATAAACTTGATATAATATATAAATTATATTACCAACCTGTCATATTTTTGTAATTCTGTTAACTGGAAACATAAATTTCACAAATTTTCACATATTAACATTAAACTACTATCGACAACGCTCTAACTGTATATCAAACTGGAAATTGTTCCTGTTCGGTGATAATAACAATGAGTCAATTACATCGGGGTCACCGCCTCGTATCAAATTTCTGTTCTCGTTTGTTTATAAACTTCACTACATATATATGGCTAACTATTCAAGTTCAATTAATTAGTTTAAAGGAAAAATAATGAAGGATTTTATTAGGTGGTCAATAGAATAGATAATAAAAACATTTGATGTAGAGCTCTTTTATGCAGGAGTTCCATTTCGCCGAACGTCGAAGGTTATATTAATGCCCAGGGGGTCAATTTTCGACCACTTACTATGTAGCGAAGCGAAGCCATGGAAAATACGATTTTTGGTCACACCTGAGTTTACGCTAGAGTTTGTTCAACCATTCTTTGCCGTTACGTCATAATCGGTGACGTTTTCGGCTGTTTCACGTTGGTCTTATATTAGTTGGATATTATTTTTACACTGACCCTCAAAATTATAATCAATGACAGATGTTGAGAATTGTTTACAAAACATGACAACTGAGCTGTCAAACCGGCAAAGAATGGTTGAACAAACTCTATCAGCCTTCGCTACGTAACGAGTGTTTGTCCGTTACCATAATGTCATTGTAATTGTATAGTTTGTTCAACCATCCTTTGCCGTTTCGTCATACATTGTCCAGCTTGCTCTCTCATTCATGAAATGGATGAGACTTAATTATGACGTAATTCTTATCCAAGGTCGACATACATTTTATCTGTTACTTTTGAAAGTTCAGATGTCATATTTTGAAAACAATTCCCAACATATGTCATTGATTATAATTTTAAGGTTAAGTGTAAAATAACATTCAAGTAATATAAGACATACGTAAAACAGCATATTACGTCACCGATTATGACGTAACGGCAAAGGATGGCTGAACAAACTCTACCCATATTGTACTGATACCACAGATTATGAAGAGAACAGATACGAAAGCTTGACAGAGAACAGTAAAAAGAGGAAGAGATGGGTGGACATACCCATTTAAATGCCCATCGTCTTATGTCGCTTCGCGATATTTGTCAACAGGGTTGTCAATTTGCATAATATTTCCTTCAATTTACGATGATAGGTCAAATATTTTATAAGCATGTTTTTCAAGTGTGATAGTTAGACAGATACAAATATTCGATAATTACTTGTTTTAAATCAATTTTATTAACATCAAAAGAATTATACAATTAAAAAGAATATAATGCATGAAAATCATACCATGAATATATACTTTTTTCACAAACCACATCCTTGGCAACCATGCACAATAACGGTGACGGCTAACCTAACCTAACATAATCAAAACGTCAAAACATGCTCAAAATCACTTGTAATTTGTGCTCAAAATTCATAACGCCACTTTTGTTTGCTCCATTGTTTGAAGGTGTTCAATCGGCGATATTAATTGTGTTATTTGACTAATCGATTGTGCGTTGTGGTAATATTAACTATAAAAATATAGTGTTATAGATTATTATTCTTATAAAATGAATAAACATCACGGCGAAGTGTATTTTTCATACAGAGCATAGAGACTAACTCTATGATACAGAGACTGTCCAAATAAATTTTATTTGGATAGAAAAATAAAGTTCTTTCGATTTCAAAGGGATGAGAGTATATAATTTAATATTCCGGCCCATGATATAAGAAATTTTGAAGTTTTTGATATCAACTTAGGTGCTACGAATTATTATCAAAATTCTCCCTATCATAGGTGTATATTGTATTCCCTTTGATAATAAATAAATTAAGAATTATTTGTACTTCAAAATTTGGTTGATTTTTGTAATTATTTGTGTTATCTAAAAATTTATTTATTAATTAATCTCCCAAGAGTAATGACTATTTATAACAAATCATAGGAATGTACATATATAGGTATTTAATGAATACATAAATATACAGTGTGTCCCAAAAAGTTTTATACAAATGGAGAAAAAGTTTATCTTACACTTCACAAAAAAAAATATTCTTGATAAAAAGCTCTGCATGACTTGTAGATCCATAATCAAGTCCAAAATTCTTAAAACATTGGCTGGAATACAGGGAAAATCAAAATTATTATTTGGAGTGAGAGTAAAATACGTTCAAACTGTAGTGGAGAGCAAAATGTTCATTGAAATTGTTAATTGTTAATTGTTACTGGCACATCTGTATAACATAATTTAGCAACAGAAAACGGTCACATTTTTGAAATTTATTGGGATCAACATATTGAAAATGAAATTGAAGTTGAACATCAAGGTTCTGAATTGGAACGAAATGGGAATGAATTACGAATTCATTTGACTAACACTTTTTTTTGGAATTCGGTTCGAATTAGTAGAAAAATATTTTGATCTAACTTTAATTATATGTAATACAAATGAAGTATTACATGAATTAATTACAATTGTAGTAAATTTGCAACCATATAACTTATTTTCAAATTCAATTTCTTTTTTCTTTCCATTTTATATGACATTGACAATACGTATAATATAGGGTTAAAGATTAAACGCTCACTTCACTTCACATTTAACGGTCGGTTCAAATACCAACTGTAACTTTTTATGGCGCAACTAGTATTTTGGAAAATCGGAGAATTATCGATTAATCAATCGATCAACGGTTATTGTATCGACTGTTTTTACGGTCGGTTGGTGCAACCCAACGATTATACACCCTACAGGATTGCTTATTCGCTTGAATCTTTCGTCGGTGAGTGGGAGCTCGCTTACGTCACCAGTGGACCTCGACCAATTTAAAATATATTGCAATCCTCAATATTTTTCACTTTTTTCTTGTGTATTTGCAAGAAATAATAATAAATTAATTTTTTTTTGGTGATACGTTATTTTAAAAAGTTATATTTAGCTTATACTACTAAATATAAAATATAAATTAGCGATTGAAACAATAACTTTGAATTGGATGAACTTGCTTATAATTTATGTTGCACAGAAAGAGAAGCAAATCTACGAGCTGTGTTTATGGGTTAAGTGATGGGTAAACTCAGCATTATATTTTTTTTTCTTATGGAGAAAATAAAATAGACGCCTTATGCACTTATAAAGAATTTATTAATAAACAATTTTTTTCAATTTTCTTGAAACCTCTATCATCTCTTGTCGTACTCACACTTTTTCTCTTCATCCATTTTTTTTTTGTGGGATTGATAATTATTATAATTAATCCTAATAATTGTTCGAAGTTTACAAAGAAGGATTCATAGAAGCAAAAATTAAAACTTAGATTACTTTAAAACTAAAACTAGGAACATATAAAACCATGTAATGTAATGGTGATGTTTATACCAGAAACTGAGAAACTAAGACATTCTTTTTAGTTTTAGCTTATATCTTAATTTCTTATTTTTTTGCTTGATCATCTATATTACATTATATGGTTCTCTGTTCTAAGCTTTAGTTTTGAATTAATTTTTATTTTTGCTATCTGAAAATACATACAGTGAAACTCGAATCCAAAAATTTTGTATATTAGTACCTACACTGAAATAACGTGCTTCGCATTGATAGACTTTCTTGATTGACAATTATTAGAGAAGTTTACTTACCATCTTTATTAATAAACAACACCTTCAAAATTGAAAAAACGGATAAAATAACGTCAAAACACACGATTAACCATAAAATTAAAAAGTATAGGTCCAGTGATGACGTATTCGTCCGACTTGAGCGAGGCGAACACAGAGTTAAATGGAAATAAGCAATCCTGTAGGGTGTATAATCGTTGGGTGCAACCGGGCATAAGACGTTTTCTCTTAGATAATCGGTTCGAATGGCCCATACTGGTTTAGTTCTTCTAGCCTCAAAGAGAAGAAAAATTATGAAATTATGAAAAATAATATGTCAACTGAAATTAATGACAATCAAATTAATCGTATTTTTTCCATCACTTGTTTGCAGTTAGATAATTATAGTTAGGGAATATGTCCAAAGGAGGTTGCGACATCGGCTAGAGGCACAAGAATTTCCGGAAACAAAAAAGGTAGATCTGCTTCACGATTTTGGTGCGTTGAGAACGGAATAACAAGGTTTACCAAATATCCAGTTAATTTTTCCGATAAACCAAACATAATAATAAAATGCTGTTCCGATAATTCGTTTAACGGATTCCGTGAACGTCGATGGATGTCATTCATTTGGTTATGTTCAGCTTGTTATCAATTTTAGAAGCAAAAAACAAAAAACTGCATTGATTCTTCCATCGTTTCGGCTGAGAAGTTGACTGCTCTATATTTTTGTCGATTATTCTATATTTTTACCGTCTACGTATCAGAGAATAATATATGTATACCTTGTTTTTAAACTTAGAGGAGCGATTTGAATTTAAGTTGGCATTTCTGCAGCCTAGTGATTGGTTAAATTGCCGCCCGTTTCACACCAGCTTTTTTGATACAGCTGACAAAGATATTTGTCAGTTTTGTGATTATATGGAAATATTATAACCTCAATCTTTATTGGGTACATCTTTTTCGCGTTTGTTGTTTTATTTTTTACTAAGTATTATATTCCAACTAAGTAAAGTGCCATTTTTATTATTTATTCAGTTTGATACACAAAATCTATGCTTGTTTTTTCTTGTTGATAATATAAATGTCCAAGTGAAATTTTATTATGGTAAATATTTCTACATCAAGTTTTAC
>CAJUYH010002638.1:0-38539 GCA_910591685.1 Galerucella tenella
ACATGGTGATTAAAAGGTTTTTACGTTTTCACATTTTGTTAGTAAAAATCTTTTCCAGTGAATTAATGTCGTCAAGTTGTGTTGAAACAATGTTTGAAATATTATTCTAAACTCGCGAATCCCAAGAGGTCAAATTTTTTCGTTGTGTCAGATAGGGATAAAAAATTATTTAATTACTAATTAATCTTGACAACGGTAGCTGAAACGCTATCGAAACGTAAAAATAAAAATATAAAAACATTATTGTGTTTTGATTCCCAAAAAAAATAAGAGAAAAAAGTATAAGTAATGCCACAAGGAACATACAGAAGATATCTAGTAGGTAGGTACACTTTTCGCATATTTAGAATTAGAATGTCTATGGACCTTTCAATATTTGCAAGGAAACATGAAGGAACTCAAATTCTCGTGAAAATACAGATTCGTATTATAACATTCATGAAAGGAAACCACTATTTGCAAAAGAAAATAAAATGTGCTTTTCTTGTGGACATAAAACATAGTTCAAACTTTACAAACTCATGTTGAACGAAATTGAGGTTTTGATAGTAGTATCGTATTTTTATTGCCAGTTTCGAATTTCACTTCAACAGATTTTTATCTGGTCGAGAAAAAAAATGGACAACTAGCCGTATTTATCTTGTTTAATGTCTATTAAAAAAATAAACTACCCGGAAAGACCAAAATATCAACAAATACTTATATCTCAACAATTCAATTGTTTTGATTCATACAATGTATAAATGCAATTAATTAAGTAGGTTAAATAAAAAATAATTAAAAATTCCACAAAATTTGAAAAAAATATTATTTTAAATATTGCATTACTGTCGTCAGTCTGATGATGCAAACTTTAAGGACCAAAATAAATATATTATGCCATTGTGGAATTTTTAATTATATTTTATATAATTTTGATTGAATACATTAAAATATTTGACTATATTCTGTTGAAATTTCAGATACACATTTCTCTGTATTTACCTATATCATATCACTTTCTTCAATTTATTGTTTCTCAATTTGATCTTCTTTGAACCCCTGATTGGTACACTTTTTGTGTTCTCTTATTCTGATTTTGAATGGTCTAGATGTTTCACCTGAATAAAATTTGTCATATTTACATAATATGCGGTTTTTTTCAAGATTGTTCTTCAATTTTTGGTTCAGTTTTTGTGAATTATATGCTAGGCAAAAAAGACACGCTCAAAAAAATATGTTATAGGACATTGGCAGAATATGAATACAATAAAGAATAAAATATAAATCTAATGTCATGATCAATGCAAAATTTACTTCTGATGTGAAATGTCAAACTCAATTTTCTGAAAGTTTTGTATAGAAAATACTATAGAAACTTGAAATTAAAAGAAACTTTCCAGTTGCCTGGTAATTTTTGCTGGATTAATATATTCCATTACGAGTCCAGAAAATAGGCTTAGCCGAACACAGGAAGTCGTGTAAGCACGGAAAAAGCTATGGATGTGTAACGAACTTCTTTCATTAGACTTTTTTGACAACAAAAACAAGAACGAATATCAGCATGTGCCTTTTATATTTTTCAATTTTCACTGAAGGAAATACTTATACTACAATTTCAGTGGTTATAAATATACACTCCTTAAGTTAGTACTTTATTTTGCAAAATTGTTGTTGGGGTGAATGGGACATTTTTCTCCTAAACTACAAGTCTTCGGGTGTTGACTTTGAGCTTTGCACTATTGAACAATATACGGGAAATTATTTTTGTCGCTTCCAGCGATATTTGCTCTTCAGGAGAGGTCATTTTAATACTGTAAAACAATAATGATTCAAAGCACTGACATTTGCATATTTTAAAAATTGTTGCGTTCCTAAGGAAAGTGAACAATGACGCATTTCAGCGCGCAGGAAAGGGTTCTTCTCGGTACTCTGGATGGGCATGTTAAGATATGGTTCTCATTAAGGTATTATGGAAGTATTTCAACGTAATTTTGACAGGATTTAGATATCAAATTCAATTGTTATGATTTCGTTTAAAAGAAGATTTAGGTGAATAGTGGTATACATGATTATCCTCCTTCCATATCATCCAATACCAGTGCTATAAAAGTAAACACATTTCCTTGTGACAACTTTGTTTCGCCTCCACTGTAATACCGAACTTCACAAATTTATATCTTATATATTACTTTTTCCATTAAAAACACTCGGACAAAACTCGGCTTTCATACACTTACTAGAGGATTAACCAAACATATCAATCGTTTCTTCGTCTTATCGTAATATCGGATAAAACGATCTCAAACTTCCGATTCCGCATGAGGAGAAGCAATTCCATCGTAGCGCTAAGACAAACCTGGACCAACATTTGATGTTTGTTCATTTAGGATCGGTTCTCGTGTACTACGTACTTAGAAGCTTTTCAAGTGTGAACAAATATCCATAGCCCAGAACTATTTTTCCCACTATTTCCAGAAAACTCGTCCTTACAAATTGAATTTTACTAGTTGAGTTCGCTATTTTTTCGTTAATACGTCCGTATATTAGTTTCATTTATTCATTTCATAAGATAAGTTTACAAACGATGAAATGACCGTTATGAATTTTGTGTTAATTTTGGCAAATGCCAATTTTCTAGAAGCTAGACGTCTTTATGGTGAAAAATATTCGCAATAAGTGATGGAAGCTTACAAAAAAACACACAAACACCCTAAATATGTTTGGCGAGTTTCAAAGGAGCAGCAATTGTACCATTATTTCATTCATTATTTTGGATTGCCCTGACAGTTGAACTGAATATTTTCAACATTACCCATGTTATCTACTTCCATTCCAGAAACTTCGTATCTTCTATATATGCCACTAGTTTGACTGGGGGCAAAAGGTGTAATGGTTGTATTATTTCCTCTCCGAAGTGCTTCCGACTGAGTCCTTGTAAGTCCTCACAGAAGCATAGTATGTGAGTAGGTGTTTCATCGTAGAGTTCACACTCTCTGCACTTTGTTATTGTATGCAGATGCTTCCTCAGCTACCAGGCTAGTAACTGTCTTCACATGTCTCTTACCCTGTTCAAACAGCCCGGTCGAGAGGTCCTACCTTGTTAAGTGAACTCTGTATGGAGGTGTACTTGGGTGTTTCTTATCTAGTCAGTTCCTACTGGTCCGCCATTTAATTCCCTACAATCCCCTCTTGTGCCTGCACACATATTAGAGACACTCTTGCTAGTCTGTTAAGAAATTCCTTATAGTTTTTCACCAGTTTAGACCTAGTTGTTGGATTTCTGATATCTCTAAGCAAAGCCTAGCTGTCAGTCAATATTCTTATTTTTGTCTCGTATATCCTGTTCTGATGTTTTTATCAATACAGGCTATAGCGACTATCGTCTACTTGAAATTCAGATATATTGACCAAGGATAAAGAACATTCCCAGTAGCATTGTTTGTTTTGGAACCATCGGCAAACTAGATGATTTCTCCAGAATTACATGGGTGCACCACCTGTTTCCTAGATGGAATGATGGTGTTTAGTCGCTCAGTGAATATGTTATTCAGTGTTATGTTATCAAAACTCATGTGAAATATGGGTTCATCTAGTATTGTCCCAGCTGTATCATTGTGTTCTTTCCAAACATTGTTCGGGGACCATAAGTCTCCCGATTTCAGCCCAAGAATTGCCATCATCGCCTCTGCCCTCACAAAATTCTCCCAAGCAGGAAATTACCCTTATCAACGTGTTAAAGCTTTCCTCAGCGGGGATATCTCACACAAGTCTATAGTTCGTTGAGGAAACGTTGATATGAGGCACCCTGTATATCATGCAAAAGTCGTAAATGGAAGCTTTTAAAGATTAAACCGATTATAAACTGTATACGCCAACATACACTCAGGTGCAAAAAAACGGGCCCCCCATTTTTTTCTCAAAATCGGCTATATTTGTTTATTATTTTGGCTTTTGGTTTACACTTTTCATATTTTACCAACAAAGGACTTCCTCCTGGTATAAAAAGACAAGAATATGTTACCTCAACTAAACTTAATAAACAATGACATAAATAAAGGGAAAATACATGTATACTTAGTAAAATTTATGTTAACAACAGCAAACTTTAGAAGTACAGAAAACAAAATTCAATACACAAACTAGACTTTAGTATTTGGTATTTCCTCCTCTAGCCCTAATTATTGCTTGCATACGGCGTGGCATCCCACTAATGAGCTCACAAACTGCATTCTGAGGAATATTCTCCCATCCTTCTTGAAGAGCTACACGAACCTCATTTAGTGTGGTTGGTGCTATAGCACGACTTCTAACACGTCTGCCTAACATGTCCCACACATGTTCTATAGGATTTGCGTCCGGAGAACATGCTGGCCAGTTCATTTTTTCAATGCCAACTTCTGTCAAGTATTCACTGACGCATCTCGCTGAATGAGGTCTAGCGTTGTCCTGCATCAGGAAAAAGTTATCGCCAATAAATGGAGCGAATGAAACCACCTGATATGCCAAAACTTCCTCAATATACCGTTGTGCAGTCAGTGAGCCCCCATTGATAAACACTAATTCCGTAGAGGCTTCACTTGATATGCCTGCCCATACCATTACGGAACTTCCGTTATGACTCAGCCTAGGGCTAAAAGCACATTCTTGGAATCGTTTCCCATTTCGTCTTTCGCTTTCGTCCGTCTGGACTCATCGGTAAAGAGTATATTACTCCATTGCATAAGATTCCAATTGCTATGTTCACGAGCAAAGTGCAATCTCGCTACCCGGTGACGTGGAAGTAACTTAGGCCCAGTTGCTGGCCTAAAAGCTTTTAAGCCAACCTTATGTAATCTTCGGCGAACTGTCCATTTACTTACATTTTTACCACGAACCTCCAGAAGTCGATATCTTGTCTGTACTGAAGTCAAATGGCGATCTCTTAGAGAATTTAGTACAATAAATCTGTCATCTCGAGCGGTAGTTACCCGTATTCTACCACTACCAGGCCTTCTTGTGTTTCTTCCAGTATCCCCAAAACGTTGTAACACCCTTTGAATGGTAGAACGACTAACATTGAGTAATCGAGCCACATATCTTTGGCTTCGACCATCTTCCTCAAGAGCTACTGCTTTAGCACAATCTTCAGCACTTAAAACCATAATTAAGACTTCAAAATTGTCAACGTTGATATTGACAATATTAACATTAACAAAAAATTGCCTAGCAACCGCCCAACAATTGCAAACACATAAGCTCCTTTCGAATTGCATAAATGAAATATGGAACTTTTGAATTTGAATTTTCCAAAATGTTCTTTTTTATGTAAAACGAGAAAATACACATGTATTCCAACTTTTTGTATTTAGAAGGAAGTCATTTGTTGATAAAGAATACAATATATAATTAAAAAATCAAAATAATAACCAAATTAAGCCGATTTTGAAAAAATAATAAGTGGCCCGTTTTTTCTGCACCTGAGTGTAGTTTAAGTCAAGACTTGAATATTTGAATAAACTCGCTACATTTCATAGTAATTTGCCGTAGTTAAAAGCTTTAACAAACAGGCACACACACACTCATAATATGTATAGATACGTATGAAAACCTAACATCCAGTCAATTCAAGCATTTCCATTGAAACATCACTCCAACTTCGGTGGATTCAGTCCGAATGTACGGCTTACAGCCGACGCTTACCTAGATAAGAAGAATAAACTCGCATGGTTGGCCAAGGACAATGGCAGTAGTAAATGTAGATTAAGGAAATGGGACTGAAGTTTCGGGTGCAATTCGATCACTTTTTACGATCCGTCGAGATTTGTTTACACTGAATTACTTTCCAATCATGAAAAAAGCAATAAAGTTGATGGAAATATAAAATCTTTGTACATACAGACAATAAAACATTCTTAAAAATAAAGTTATAATGTCCTGATATTTATGCGTGAATCATAAGTTATACAGAGTGTTCTGTAAATTAGAGGAATGGTAGAAAAAGGTTGCAAATCAGAGAAATATATGCCATCATGGTTTTGGAATCGACCAGTAGATGGAACTAGTGCTGTTGATTCTTAAGAGATATTATAGCTTTATCAGCTGCACAAAGAAGAATATTTCTCCATGAGCTCCCCATTCACTTCTCCATTCACTTTCTTAAACTATGGATCTTTCTAGTAATTTCTTCTATTGTGGTCTCAAATTATTCCGCAATCTCACTTAATACATCTCGTTTCTTGACTCTTTCTTCATAACACTTGCTTTTAGTATTTATTTTTCAACCATTTCTATTTCTCACCCATATGCGAAGCTAATACCAACCGAAACTACTTAAAAAATTGCTCGACACAGACTAGTCAACTAATGCAATTTCTTTCATGCGAGGCGGAACTTGCAGAATGTGTATTGTTTACAAACATATGTAGAAACATACTACCTGGGACTGATACCTATATCTCAGACATAAATTCTATGTCTGTTTACATTTACATAAATCAATCTCTGACATAATTATGCAATAAATGTCAGATGTAAACGTACTTTAAGCCTTTGAACAGTGGTGCCGAATCAATCAATTCACAATCTTCGTATTTTCTTTTCCCTGCTCTGCTTTGTCTACATTCTTTACAACGTCTATATTCTCTTCGTTAGGGAATGTTTTCTTTTATTTGCGGTCTGATTTCCAACTTCACAAAATTATCCATCAATCTTCTAGGTAACAGATAAACGAGCTGAATGCGTTTAGATAATAATCCAAAGATGCCCATGTACTGCCAATCAACAAATAGTACTCGGAGATTAAATTAATGAAACCTTTGTAAGAATGCACACGACTGATAACCCTGTATAAATAAAGCAGCAAGAGATACGTAGTAATATTTTTATGCAGTTTATTACACAAGATTTTGTATTTTGTGGAATGCAAATTTTACTCGCTGCTATGAGCACCTCAATATATTTTCAGAATTGTCTAAACAACCAACGGTTTACACCGCAATTTCTCACAACACTTAATCTATGTTTTAGAGTGTTGTCTCGCAACCCTCGACAAAGCAATAGAAATATCGTTGATAATTGTCTTGAAATGCTCGTTAACTTGCAATTATTCTGAGCATAATCGTCGAAAACCGCCCGAGAATTTCCTCATGAGTACCCCTATGATGTAGTGTCGTTTAAACAAAAAGTGTAGAATAGTGCAACGGATAATAATTTCAAGTATGCGGTCGTTGTGGAACAAAAGCAGCAATTGCATTAGAGGTTGCAATGCAAACGTCGCTAATAACGGTCGTAAATCTGTCGGGAGCTGACCAGATACCATTTTGTTCGCGCCAGTTATAATGCCACTCCGACGTTATAGTATTATGACTTGTGACGGTTAAGTAGGAGGTGAGGTTCGTTGTTTGGATAACTTTATGGGTGATTACTTTATGTTCGGAGATATACAATTATGCAGCGAAGACTATTGTTTTGTACTTTATAAATAATGGATGTAGATTCAAATACTTTTTTTTATTTACAAACAAATAAAACGGATTGAAAATGGCGGTTTAATAAAAATAATTCCAGCATAGAAAAGTTGAAACTGTTTGTGAGATCGATTTTAAAGTTTTCACAAGAATGTATACAGAGCATTTCAATGAGAACTATCCGCTTCACATAATTCTGAAGACGTCAATTGATGAGAAATGAGAAAACATCAAAAATCATATAGGGGAGAAGTCTTATTCCTTCAACCCTCTCTTCGCTTTGGTCACCCAAGGCAATTTGTTGGATTCTCCTCTACAAGGGGAGTACAAAAATGTATAATACATAAGTGAAAAGTCAATTAGTTGGGAGTTTCTGATAATTCCAATGTAAACTATGCCTCAACTGCGGCACTAACTCTAAATTGAGTAATCTGATTAAAATAATAAAACTTTACAAATAATACATGGCGCAGTCAGTGAACTGTATCTGAATTGTATTTAATAATCGTTAAAGCAAACAACATAGGTCAAGAGGAACACATTCAGCACAGAGAGATAAATTAAATAGAACAAGTATTTCCTTCGGATAAGAACAAAAATAATCAATTCAAAAGCTTAACATGCTTTGGAATACCATCCTTAAAAATCAATTTATTTTTAGAAACTTCAGACTTGAATATTAGCTTCCAAACCGATTACAATTTATCCAAATTCGTTAAAAACAACAAATCTAAATCTTCAAAATTAAACAAACCAGGAGATTATTAATTAAAATGTCATAATGACAGATGAGATAAAATTTATATACTTAGGTAGAACTTTTAGGAATTTTGAAACTAGAATTTCAGAACACAAACGTAGCTGACAACCAAAAATCAGATTACGGTTCCTCAAATCATAGGCAAACCAACACACTTACGACTCAAATTTTGAAATTTTGCATATAGAAACTAAATCCCTCAAATTAAATTTTTTAGCTCTTGAGATAAATAAAAACAAATATTTAGATAATCTCCTCAACGACCAAATAGATATCAGAAATTCTCTCTTATTAAACCTTTTCACCTAGAAAGGTTTCAGTAAGATTCTTGTGAATGAATTTCCAGGTAAAATTCAGTATTAAGGCACTGTATAAATTGAAAAATTTTCATTATACCTCCACTCGTTTGAGAAAGCTACTGTGTTAGCGAAACGCGTCACAAATTTAAGTTCAATATAATGTAGATTTTAACAAATTAAATTGTTTCATTTCTTCATTTAATTAAATAGTCATTTTGCTTTATTGAAATAGCCGGAACACTTAGCAACACTACAAAACAATGGCATTTTAAATAATTTCAAGAACTTTTTACCAAAGAAAGTCTAACTACCATCCGATGTTTATCAGTAAAAAATGGAAACATAATAAAATATGACATGTGCCCCGCAGAACGATATGTACGACCTGTCAGTAACGTCATTATAGAATGATCTATTCTATTACTGATGTTTTTATGAGCAACAATTAATTAAACCAGTCGACAATATACAATACATAGATGTACATACACAGCTTGTTCAATTGAAACCCAACTGACGTTTTCCAACATTAGTAGTGTATGCAAACGTCACACTGATCTGTTTATTTCGTTTATATTTGACAGCGATTTTAAGTATTGTGACTTTGAAATGGCGTTTGTTGTTAACAATCCGTCCAAATGTGATAATGCTCGGCCTCATGTTGCCAACGTAGTGAAAGAAATTCTGCAACGAAAGAAATGGAGGATATTAGAGCATCTATCCTATAGTTCCGATTTATCGCCTTGCGATTTTCACATCTTTGCGCCACTAAAAAAGGCGTTAAAAGGTAACCCTCTTTCAGTCGGACGCAGAAGTACAAAACGCTGTGAAAGAATTCTTCCAGCAGCAGCCACAAGAATTCTATAAGCAGGGTATACATCGGTTGGTAAAACAGTGGGATATGTGCCTCAATTGTAGTGGTAGTTATTTGTAACTGTACTTGTCAATAAATTTTTCCTGGACCAAAGATGGGTTTCAATTGAACAAGCCTCGTATATTCAAGGTTTGTTCCAACAAGCTTGAGAATCAGTTCGGAATTTGACTGAGTCTGCGTAGATTGAAATTATCGTTAAATCTAAGTAAACTCAGTAGATTCTCAAGCTTGTTGGAACAAACCTTTAATTTCAATAGAGTGTTCGGCTTAGAAAGGTTTAACACGGGACAAGTGGGATATCCAAAAATGAATTCAGTTTTAATATGAAGTTATCGATAGTTTTCCTTTGCCGTTCCATGTCTCAGCTTCTTCTCCTTTCTTCTTGATCGGGATGTTCAGGAAAAAACGTTGACATCTCTGTTGTTCACCTTTCTTATTTTGAATTTTTTTTTTGAATTTGAAGTATTTTATTTATAAAATGTATAAAGCTTGAACTAGAACTAATCAAACATTCAAATCAAGATGAAACCACTTGCGAATGCGAACAATTCACTGTCACTATAACTTAAGTTTTTTCTTTTCTTTTTCAATTTGGATGACTACCCTTTCTTATGATAATTTTGCTTTATGTCAAGATATGTGACTAACTTCAATCTAAAAGGCGGATTTCAAGAAATTTTTGAGATGGGGATAGAAAGAAATTAACACTATTAATTATAATTTAATAAAATATGGTGCTACATCATATTTCCATTGGAATTAATGATCACCAATCATTAAATGGAATATGTTTTTAGTTGAACATCCTCTATTCTAGATTGATATTCGCAGTGAATAAGCTGTTTGCAAAATCATTTTCACATGAGGTCGTTGAAAAAATATATCACCTGAAAGTTTTTCATTGAATATTTTCTACATTATTTTAGATGAGAAGAACTTTTTTTTCATAATCTTTCATAATCTTCTCAGTATTCGTGTTACAGGGTTTTGAGCATTATTTTCATTTAAAAAGCGGTCATCAACGAAATTAATATTTACCAAGTGGAAAATGTTGGGTGATTAGGTATTGCTAGAATAAATCATAATTAAACAAAGTGCACGAATGGAACACGAGTTGCATTACGGTGTAAATTATGATTAAGTGTAATGTGATTAACGTAAAGTACGCATACAGGTTGCTGCCACACTATTGATTTAGTGTACAGGTATCGTAAATCTTGTTACAATTGTTATCAAAGATGTTCCGGAAAATTATTTGATTTGATACAAAAAGTGAGCAAATTCTGTTTTCACTCTCACTTCCACATTCACTACTACTTAATTACCCCTTAATATGAAGTAGAATAGGCTTGTTGCTGAAGCTTGTTTCAAACATGTTATTAACATTATTTGATACGCTTACGTGGGTAGAATATTAAAAATGTGAGCCGGAAATGATCAATGAAGTAATCTTGGCTGAATATATCAAAACATAAGACCCTTTAAATATAATATCTTTTGTATATTCCTTGTGGTGTATTTATTATTCTTATTGTTGTTGGAACCGCAAACTTTTTCTTATATACAGGGTGCTTCTAAATTTATGCGACAAAATTCAGGAGGTGATTGTTCGTATGAAATTCAGATGGGTCTTTTCTATAACAAATTTTCTCAGCCCACCTCTTTCCGAGATATCACCCTCGAAAGGTGGTGACTGGAATTGAGTTTTTATTTTTTGTCAGTGAAGCTAGAAACTGTTTGCTTAAAGTTCTGTAATGTTCGTTCATTTTCATTATTTATCATGAATCTTATTACATTTCACATCTTTATTTTTTTTCCACTCAATTTATTGAAAAAATCATAGATTATGGTGTTTTCTTTTTCTTTGTAGCTATTGGTTTTGGGGGGGAAATTGAATAAAACAAGGATTTTAAGTTAAATTTTATTTCATAAAACTTTATCTCGATAAAAAGTTTTAATATGAAATAAAGTGAGGGTTGCTAATATCAGCCCCGTATAATGTAACAGGAATATTTGAAAAAATACCCGTAGTTAGTCCTTTGTGAGTGCACGAAAATTACAGAATTTCAAGACACCCTGTATATATACTCTTTTCCGTCAATATACACATAGATTCAAAAGTTTTGCATCACCTTCTTCGGATGCGAAGGAATTTTTTTGCGCTAACAATTTTTTGTTGGATTGTTTATCAATGTTTACCAATTCAATATGTTCCATATTTTTTGCAATTTACAGATGTTTACAGTTTTTTTTGTAAGATAATATTTTAGTGTGATCATTTTAACATTCAAGGCATTTGATTTTTACGATTTTAAGTGCAAACATGAATCGTCAAGTCATAAGTGAGATTGACCGTGCAAGAATAGTGGCTTCAGTTGAAGAAGGTCATTCTCAAAGGTTCGTTGCAAACAGAGTTGGCGTTTGGCAAAGTGATGTGTCTCGTGTATGGAACCGGTATCTCTAGACCAATTCTCTTCGTGATAGACCTAGAAGCGGTAGAAGGCGTGTTACTAATCAGCGGCAGAACCGCTATATCCACTTAACTTTCCGAAGAAACCCGACCATGGCAATACCAGCACTCCAAAGAGATATGAAACATGCGTTGGGAGTTCAAGTATCGATCTCGACATTACGAAAACGAATACTTGCAACAGGTTTGAGGTGTCGCCGACCAATAAGAGTGCCCAGACTACAACCTGAGCACAGAGTTCGCCGACTACATTGGGCTCAAGAACTCGAGGCCTTGCCTGAAGAATTTTGGAATTCGGTGTTTTTTTCCGACGAGACAAGAATTTGTTTGGTATAAGATAGCCATCGAATACGTGTGTGGTGGGATCCAACGAGAGTTGCTCAGCTTGCCCATGCTCGCCCCGTGCCGCCCTTCAGAGGAGGAAGTTCTATGTTTTGGGCTGGTATCATGTTAAATGATCGCACAGAATTAATTCATGTGGAGGGAACGATGACTGGTGATAGGTATATCAGAGAGATTCCACATTCTCACGTGAGACTATGGCGCGCAGCCGTTGGCAATTTCTTCGTTTTCATGGACGATAACGCCCGACCTCATCGGACCAGAGCTGTCAATGAGTATCTTGAAACTGAAGGGATCAATCGTTTGAACTGGCCTGCCCTATCTCCTGACATGAATCCCATAGAACATGCTTGGGACATGCTTGCCAGGGAAGTGGCAGCACGCAGAAATCCACCCAGGAGTGCTTGTTCATGCGGCCGAAGAAGAATGGCGAAATATTCCTCAATAGAATATCAATAATTTGGTGAACAGCATGGGCAGGCGACTTCAAGCTTGCATAAATTCTAGAGGTGGAAATACTCTTTATTAAAAGTTCTCATGCAGGTTCTCACTTAACCTTTTCTTCAAAAAGAATCAATTTGTATTTAATTTATTTGATTTCTAAGAATACTTTTTATGTTTAAAGCAAGTTAATTATTGGATAATGAAAATTTTTGACAAATATACAGGTTTTTTTTATTGAAACTAATTATTTGATTAATCTCTGATCCATTTATAATGAACACATTTTTTTTTCGGAGATTTAGGGTGATGCAAAACTTTTGAATCTATGTGTAGTTCTTGTTTTTTGGGCTCTGTCAAGATCGTACAGCTTGTATAACAAATTTATAAAAGTTAATCTAGTATGTTGGCAGACGGTAAGGATTGTTTGAAATTGCAATTTTCTGTTGCGTTTATTCAACTGAAACTCCTTGTAAATACTATAAAAAGCTAATTTATTACGCTAAAGAATATTTAAGGATGAACAGACTTGCATAGCGGTGGAAACTTTCTTGAATTTCTTGCTTGAGTACTGAAGTATGTGAAAGTTGGAAAACTAAAGTTTGTATAAAAGATAACCATTTTTATCAAGATAAAATAGCTTCTACAATACCGGCTGCAACGTGTTTCCGGTTTGATAAAACACAACTATGGAGTTAACGTTCTTGAAGATTACTCGGAAATCCTTAATTTTGTCTGTTTCAGTTTTCACGCAAATGTTACAATGTGTAGTGGAAAAAACAAATTAAATTCGATTATTAATTTCAATTAAAATTAGATAGGTGATATAAAATCATCCTTTCGTTGCTTATTTGCAAACAAACACGTATGGATAGCGGAGATTTCAGCCTGGAAAACATAAGCAGACCTTCCAAATTATGTGTCAAGATGTGTAAACATTGCGCCTGGATTTAGCACCATGTAGTCCAGCTCCTGTTGCTTAATTAGGCTTGTAGTACAGGGAATGAAGCATTTCACCTGGCAATTTTTTCGTCCAGCATGGATTGACTTGAAATTTTAACAGAAGGTAGGTGATAGCCCAAGGATCAAAATCTATATCGAACCGAAGGGCGCTAAAGCCTTGGGAGTGGTTGCCACCCCATCTTGTGGGTGAAATTTTTTTATTACATTTCAACCACATGAATCAATTGAAAAAGTGATTCTAAGCAAAAAATGTTCAATACATTTTTTTTTGGAAATCAATATTCTCTAAGTTATTCGCGATTGAAAGTAACGCTTTTTGGAGGAAAAAATCGACGTTTTTGATATGTTTTTCGCGGATAACTCGAAAATTATGCATTTTATCAAAAAAACTGTAGAAAGCAAAATTGTAGCTTTTGAAAAAACAAGCAAAACACTTTTTTTATAATTTTTCTAAAACCAATAGGAACCGAGATATGGCCCATCAATGATTAGCTTTTTTTTCCAAATGCAAAATGTGATAGATTCAAAGTCAAATACCGGAAAAGTGATGCATTTTTCGTGGAAAACTCTTTCAAAGAGCATAATTAGACCTTTCTTAAAAAAAACGGTCTGTAGCATCAAAATTGAGTGAATAATGACAAAAATTATGTCAGTACTGTATTTTTTATACAAAAAAATCGGTGAAAACAACCCCCTAACTACCCCCCTAATTAAAATTGATCTTTACCTTGTGCAATTCTCTTTGTACATGTATGGTTAATATGTCCAAGAAGTTTGACCAATTTAAAATTCATAGTTTTCGAAAAATTATGGCTTAAAGTAAAAAGTTATTTTTCATAATTTTGTATTTTTTACCCTTTCTTTCAAAATAACTCCGAAAATATTAGAGGTACAAGCAAAGTTAAAAAACGAAATTGTAGCTTTTTTTATGACAAAAATTTTCCGGTCAGTAGATTTTTTGTACAGTTATTATTTGACGAGATATAGCCGTTTAAAACGTCTATTTACGCACGAGCACCACCTTTTTTCAGCCCTTTAAACTCACCCCATTTAAAAACGAAAGGGTCTGAAGAGATTTAACTTACAGATCCTTGTAGTTCTTGATAAACCCTACAAAATCGTTTTTGAATAAACTTTTTATCATCAAAAATGAAGGAAATACGTTGAAAAAACCAATCGATTTTTTTTTTCGAAAAATTCCAATAGTATAGTATAGTGCACTTGGAAGCATAAGCAAAACTGGTTTATTCGGCAGTGGGGCATATATACGAAATATCTATTACAATAGTTTATAAAAATTGCAATGTTGTGAAGGGTGGTTTTTAAAGGTTGAAAAGTTACTTAATGCACGTGACACAATTTTTTCACAACAGAATTCTTGAGCAAATCCCTATTAGCATTAATTATTTTTCTCTTGGCAAAACATTTTTTTTTACATATAACACTAATAACAGTTGATTTTCAAGGGTTGAAAAAGTATAAAATTGTATTTTGAAATGTAACTTATTCATCATTTTACTAATTCAAACCAATTTTCACCTATCTTAAGATTTATAATGCTATTTTTTTATTTTTGACATTTAGGGGTAGTTTTCACCCCTAAGGAACAATCAGTGTTCGTCGGCATGACATGATATATAAAGCAGAGGGTAAGTTGAGCCTAATCCCAAATTTTTATGCAAATCAATCAGAGGCGAAATCATTTTTTAAGGATTCGTGATTTTTTTTACATTAAGCTGTAACAGGGGCTGCTTTTTAAGGGTTGAAATATAATGAAATTGTATTCCAAAGCTCAAAACAATCATTATTCAACTTATCCAAACCAAATCTTACCCATTTTCAGGTTTAAAATGTTATTTCCTGATTTTTGACAAATAAGGGTAGTTTTCACCTAAAAACCGTTTAGCGCCCTTCGGTTCGATATAGATTCTGAACCTTCGGCTATCACCTACCTCCTGTTGAAATTTCAAGTCAATCCATGCTGGACGAAAAAATTGCGAGGTCTTACCTTTTTTTGAGCTTCATCCCCTGTACTATTGAGATCGTCACTGTTCCATACCAACGCTCCATCCTGACTGCACATTACGAATCTTTTCCAGTTTAGCTGGTCAAAATGTTGTCAGCTCTGTTGTTGTTGTCTATTCTGGAATGACTGTGGACGTTGTCTTTCCGTGCCAGCTTCTTTTGCTTCCCAGCTTATATGCAGCTATGTGCTACCTGTCGCTCGTTCGGCGGCCATCACATAAAAAAATACGAGGATTCCAAAAGGCAACAAATACACAGAAAGATCAATTTGAAATAACCAAGTTCATTATTTTCTGACAAATAGAAAATATCTGACAACAATCATAATATCGGCCAGATCAGAAAATCTTTAAAAACCCTGATAAATAATACTTGAAACTCACTCTGTCTAACTTTAATATCATAAATTCATACTCAAAGTTTCATCTTAGTAGCGTTACTTTTTGTGTATTCAAAATTATACACGTGCTTTTCAAGCTCAAGATCATCTTTAAGTTATGCTCATAGTCTGCCATAAACGTCTGAATCTATTCACTCCTTCCACTATGTTCTAAATGCAACCGAATTAATTTTTATGTGTGTATTATGGGCACTTTTATTTACGATCCCTCTATATAATCTTCCGGGAGCAATTTCAGCCATTTTCATATCCGTTGTTAATATGAGAACGAAATTAGCTTTGTTCAGTATACGGTATAATTTAGAAGCGGGGATTAACTGCAAAATTGTATTCGTAATGACGTTATTACGTACTTATGTGCCGTTTTTGTTATTTTTATATTGCTTTATTGGTCGTTATTTATGTTTATAAACAATGTATGTAAATGTTAAGTATAGAACCGAAATTGCTTATAAAAAACTTCAACAGCTTAAAAATTTTTATAATAAATAGTGTCAAGCATAAATTTTGCTATTGGTGGGAATTGACGCTTTATCAGGTCTCCTAACACCTTGCATGCCTATTTTTTCAAAAAAATATAAACTTTACTTTTAAATCGACTTTAAAAATAATAAAATTTGAAAGTCCGCCAAAACGCGCTTCTCGTCATAAAGATGGCTGCCCCATGCAGTGACGACATTTGTTTACGTTCTTATTCGTGTATCAAGCTCTGAGTTCTTGTGACCTAATTTTTTTCTGAAAGCTTTAAAAATGGATAAAGCCGAAAAAAGGTTTGGATTCCAAGTATTGCATTGTTTCATAGTGTAATCAACGTCTATTAAAACTCCAAACAAAATATTTGTTACTTTACCTGGTGGCGCATGCAAAAATACACTTAAGAGAAGGGCATTATGGTTGCAAGCTATGCGTCGAAACAAAGCTGTTTGACTTAATAAATTCGGCAGCATAATAATAGGTTTGTTCCCGTAGCAAGTTCCTAACTGTTATGGACATATTGAATCTGCGCAGTATCAGAGGTTCAGGCTCTGTTGGAACGTTTTTTTGATACTGCGCAGACTCAATATGTCTTTAACAGTTAGGACTTGCTACGGAAACAAACCTATTGAGTCTACTTTGGGCAAGTTATCAGTTTGTGCTTTTACAAAACCTTCGCTTGCCATATCTTTACTCACAAAATATGAAAGAATCGTTACTGAACACTGAACTAGTAAATAAGATATTTTCTTCTAAAAGTTTTAAAATATCCGCGTAAATATCAAATATTTATGTCCACTTTCCACTTTACGTTGACTTTTATAAATAAAAAAAGCACACACAAACACGTAAAGGTCTCAAAATGATATTTTTACGTCGATGATCGAAGCAATTAATAGTTGATTGAAATACAATATAAACACTACAGAACTACACAGAACCTAATGCAATACCGGCCGTATTGACAAAAGTAAACAAACATGAGATATGACATCACACGTATCATCGGTAGCATTCGGAAATCCTCGGGTGTTGGTCGGAAAGTGCATTGAAATTTGAATTTCATTTTAAAATTTTGAAGTAATTTCCAATGGAAACTGGTTTATTTCCTATTACTAGTAATTTTTGATATCAACTTTACTATTATAAATTAATATCTAAGCAAAATATGATATATGCGTGTACCCTATTGTGAAAAGATAATTTTAATATGTAAATTTTATAGTGGAAAATCTTGAGAACCCAACAAACTTTGTCCAAAATAGTTCTTTTCCACAAAATAAATCATGGACATATTCCACTAAATAGAAACAAAGCTGAGTATAACTCTGAGAAAGCAGATATTTTAACATTTCCATGGTAAAATTAGAGATTTTTAACATGGAGACTGAATAATTGCCATTCAAACATTTTGTTGTTTTCCCAACTCTACTATTGTTCGTTAAATACTCCATTGGAATCTTGACCTTAGCTTTTGCATTACCTGATAAAAGTAGCTATTACGGTTATTTTAAATATTATTACAGAATGATCTAAATATTTTCTAAAACTTTTGACAATAACGTTTGAGTACTATGGTCCGACTATGGTAAATAATGAATATTACCTATAAAAGAAATTATTCAATAATAAAAACTATAAGTAGCGAAACATGCAAGGTGATTTATAAGCCTAATTGATCTTTGTATGTATTTTGGAGTGACAGTCCTAGAAGATCTATTGTGCCAACTTACTTCTACTTAGTTACTGAGGAGAGTTTCAGCTCTTTTAGTCCTATTTTCCGGAGGAATCTTAGTATATCTGCAGGCTTCAACTTAGGTAAATGTTCCTCTTCTATCCAGTAATCTCCCAGAAGCTGAGCCCTAGGATTCTGAAGTTCTGTGCAATTAGGAAGCTTGTAGATGAAGGTTTCTTCCTCCATGCCAACAAATCTACATTCTTCTTCCTCCACTATTTAGAGCTTTTTCAGGTGCTCATTTAGGCGACAATGTTCCATTAGGATCCCTGTTAAAATTCTTAGCGCAGTTTTACTTTGACTTATGCATTAATTTAATCTCAATAGGTTGTATAGTCCATTTAATAACCAGGAGGAGTAATTTGAAAAGCCTTACTCGCACCACTAAAAGTTACCCAGACTAGTTACTAAAGGGTACTACCTCGGTATTCATTTAATAGGGAATTAACCGTTGAATCTTCTACTCCTATAAAGAAAATAATGAGCATTCAATACCATGTTCATATAAAAGTAATAATCTTACCAATTGCTTGAGAAATTGTAGATATAATACGAATGTTTTTGATTTTTGACGGTCCTAAATGACCTATAAGCTCACCATTTATATTGTTTTTCCAGACTAAGCGAGGAGCTGGTACCATAATTGCAGATAGATAATTGCACTCCTCCTGGTTTTAAAATGAGGTATATAGTCACCCAGAAGAATCTTTGATTGTCCAAGTCACACTATAGATATTTCCAATGAACAGATCTCCTCTACTTCTCAGCTTTATCTATTTCTTTCTATATTACATTGGATTACATTGGATTCCGCAAAAGGGTCCAGTCCCCCCCTTTGCTATTTCATCTGGTATTTCATTTCCTTTTATTCCAATGTGCCCTGGAATCCACAGTAAGATTCTCGCTTAGTTTGGATAAAGATAATATTATATTAGAATTAGAATGCAGCTTGTGCTGACCAAAGTTCATTGTAATATATTAAAGATAAAGCATTGAATTAAGATACAAGAGACATTTAATAAGACTTTCTATTGGCTACCAGACCTACAACTTTTACTCCTTCCTTATTCAAAGACTAAATATTATTAAAATGATCAATATAGAGATTTGAAACCAAGTATCAAACAGTGTCAATGACCATTAGATCCAGGGACACTTCAATTTGAATAATACAATTCAATGAATAGATAATCAAACAAAATATTCACTCGAAATTATTAAATGATCGTTAATTTTTTCCGGATTAAATGCATATTTCAATCCAGCTTGTATCCGCATAAAAAAGAGACTTTGCATTTGTTTGATCCAAACATGACTGTTTGATTGGGCGATGATGTTCACTGTAATGCAAATACTGAATTTAATTGCATTACACACACTTGCATTGAAGTTTTGTTTGTTCAATAAAAATTCCCTCCAAATATTCCAAAAAAAACTCCCACATAATAACGTTAGAAAAATACGTTTAAATTTTGCATCCACATATCGTTAAACAATTTATTGTTTAAAAATGCAAGTGGAGTTGTCGATCTGCATTGAACAGCACAAGCGTCAATTAGATGAATCTATTACCGTAAATTACCAACGTTTATCTCGTACAGTTGATTCTTCCTGTCGTGACGCTTATATCGTGAATGTTGTATGCAAACCATAATGGGAATCAGACGACTATTAACGCTGAATTCAGATATTTAGGCCAGTGTGTGGTATATAAGACAAAGCTTCTTTCTTTTGGCGTGTTACTCAATGTGCTCAAGAAAACTCTATCAATTGAAAAAATCAATTTAACGAATAAAGAGTCCTATTCTTATGGCAAGAAACTCAATGTGCTCAAGCAAGTTTTGCTATGGTTCGAGAACGCCTTCAGCACCATAGATATAAAGTATTCAATATCGAACAAGATATCGTAGGTATTGAGGATTTTCTTTTTGATACGGTAACTAAAATTGACTTCGATAAAATAATAACAAATATAAATATAATATATAGTATGAAAAACAAAAACAAATTCAAATGCGAAAGTTTGAAATATTATTTGAACAAAAAATCCAATAAGAACTGAATAATTATCAACAAAACAATGTACCGAACACAATAATTAATTTATCAAACAAAACTTCAAATTCTTCAGACGTATTAGTTCTTTCAAAAGGTTTAAATTTGGCTTTGACTCCAAAAGCAATACCAAAATTAGACATAATAAGTTCAATAGAACAAGTAAGTAGTGAATTACCTGAACACGAAAGAGAAGAATATAGAGTACGTTGTGAAGTCATATTAGAAAAATCTATTCATTTAAACAACAATACTACAAAAGCAGAACAAAAATCAATTAAAAATCTTGAAGAAGATGATTCTATTATTATTTTACCGGCTGATAAGGGCAATTCTACCGTAATTATAAACAAAGTTGATTATGATTCAAAAGTAATGGATTTATTAATAAATGGCCCTTATATCTACTAAGCTACCAAATGATCCTACCAAATCAATTGAAAATAAAATTTATAAGACACTTTTCAAATTCAAGAACGAATTTGCTAACCGTGAAAGAACAATGTTAACACCTAAATACAGTAAACCACCACATTTTTATGGTTTACCAAAAATTCATAAACAAAACATACCATTACGACCAATTTGTAGCATTATTAATTCCCCATGCAGCAAACTATCAAATTATATATTAAAAATCATTGAACCCCTCGTAGGACAGACAGATTCATACATCAAAAATAGCAAACATTTTTTAGAAAAACCATCAGATTTAAAGTTCAACAAAAGCCATTATTTGGTCAGTTTTGATGTAGTTAGTCTCTTCACAAATGTACCGGTACAGAAAACAATAGAACTTGTCAAATCAAAATTAGAAATAGATCAGACCCTTACAGAAAGGACCAAATTGAGCGTAGCAGCAATAATAGAATTATTAAAATTATGTATAACAAAAACATATTTTCAGTTCAATAATGATTTTTATGAACAGAATTTTGGTCTTGCCATTGGCTCTTGCCTCTAGCCAATTCTATCAAATATTTACATGGAACATTTTGAAGCCAAAATAGTGAATAATCAAAAATTGAAACCAATTGTCTGGTGGAGATATGTAGATGACATTTTTGCAATATGGCCTTATGACTTAGTATCTCTGAATGATTTTTTAATAAATATAAATGAAGGAGAAAAATCTATAAAATTTGAAATTGAAAATAACAATTGTTTACCATTTTTGGATATTCTTATCAATAAAACACCTACAGGGTATTAAACAAGTGTTTTTCGTAAGCCAACACACACTAATAGGTATTTGAATTTTGAATCAAATCATGCTATAAGCGTTAAAAAAGGGGTAGTAAAATCTTTATACGATAGGGCCAGAATTATTTGTTCTAATGATAATAATTTCACAAAGGAGAAAACTCTACTGAAAAATGTTTTAAATGCCAATAATTACCCGACAGAGTTTGTAAATAAAGAAATCAAGAATATAGAGAAAGGCTCATTGTTAATACCCCATAATAATAACAATAATATTAATAATTCAGCTAAAATAATTTTTAAAAACTTGACAATACCGTATGTTAGGGGTTTGTCAGAAAGAATTAAGAAAATTGGTAATCAATTTAATATTCGTACCAGCTTTAAATCTAACAATACTTTGAGATCTATCTTAACAAAAACGAAACCAAAAAATGAAGAACAATCTTCAAAAAATTGCATATATCAGATATCTTGTGAATGCGACAAATTCTATTTAGGTGGAACATCTAGCTAGACTATTGAAAGTCCGAATAAGTGAATATAAGAAATACATCAAAGATAGGGAGCTCTTTAAGTCAGGTATTTGTAAACATGCTTGGGAAGAGGGGCATAACATTCAATGGGATTCGACAAAAATAATATTGAAAGAGCCCAATAGTAAAAGACGAAAAATCAAAGAAAGTGCTGTAATACAACTAAATGCAGATAAATGTGTAGCTAGTATTTCAGCCGAATGTAGTAAAATTTGGTTAGCAATGTTAGAAAGAGAAATTTCCAATAATCAATTACCTGCGTTATCAGGATAGCATCATAAGTTTTTATCCAGGTTTTCTTATGATTTATCATTGGAATAGTTGTTAATCGATACACACTTCTATACACAAAATAACGAAACTGAGTTATACATGTTTTGAAAACAAAAATGATCAAACACAAAAAAGTAACAACAAACGCGTTTTATTAACAACATTTCCAAAATAAGCTGAAAAAAGCGCTATCCCAATAAAAACCGGCCCTGGAACGTGCACTTCACTGGATTCCATTCCTAGTAGACTATCATATCGTTAAAATGTCATAAAATAAAATATTTTATTTCACATTTGACCAGAGGTGTGATCTACTATGAATGGACCTTAATAAAATTTGACAACAAAGTTTTGTAGTCTTAAACTTCAAAATATTATTGATTGTCTAGTTGTCATATTTTTTCGTTGTGTCAGATAGGGACCAAAAATTATTTTATTAATTTTATTACTAGTTAATCTTGACAACGGTAGCTGGAACGCTACCGAAACGTCGAAATATATAATAAAAAACATTATTGTGGTTTGATTCCCAAAAGAATAAGAGAAAAATCAAACCCTATCAATTAAAAAATCAATTGAGTGAATTTAGAGTTCTATTCTTATGACAAGAAACTCATTGTGCTCAAAAAAACTCCATTAATTCAACGATTAAATAGTTCTATTCTTATGGCAAGAGACTCAATGTGCTCAAGCAAACTCTATCAATTAGGAAAATCAATTCAGTGGATGAAGTACTCTATTCTAATTCAAGAAACTCAATGTGGTCAAGCAGACTCTATCAATTAAAAAAATCAATAAAACGAATGAAGAGGTCTATTCTTATGGCAAGAGACCCAATGTGCTCAAGCAAACTTATGATGATATTGAAGGCAGAAGTCGCACCAATACAGTAGTTTTCAATGAAGCTGTTAAGTCACAAATTTAGGAAAAGACCAACAGCTTAAACTCTAAAACCGCTTGAAGTTACTTGAAAACTCTAAAATGGTTGGTCTGTCGATAGTCCAAGCGCCCTAGCCAAAAAAGTATGTTCTGAAAAAAATGTATGGGAACAGGTATTTTTTTTCTTGAATGTATTCAGGGGTGTCCCCTGGGAAAAACCCCATGGAAAAAAGTTTCTGATGAAATTTATAGAAAATGTCATGCTTTACAATTCAGTTACCACCATTTTCAATTTATCATTAACCATTAATTAAATATAGAAAAAACCATATTGAAAAAAGTTTGGAGCGCTATAATTAAAAACCTATGCGCTATACAAAAAAAAGTTTTCGATAAAAAAGATGGCAAATATTATTATCTACAATAATAATATCCACAATTTTTGTCGTACGATGCGCGGTTCGCGAGATATTTCTTAAAACGTGTTTTTCAAGATGGCGGCTGAAGTGAAGCCCCCCCCCATGACGCCAACTTGGATTTACATTCAAGGGACACCCCTGAATAGCATTATACTAATGAAAGCTGCTAATTTATGACTGTAATGCCATTTACTTAGGTCATACTCAGAAATTTGGGAATAAGATATAGTGAACACCTCAGTAAACTATGCAAAACACTTGCTTGATGAAAATCATACTCCAAGATTAAATAACCACATTGAACTTTTACATTTCAATTTTCTAGAAGCATTAGACAGGCGCACATCCTTAATCCTGACTATAGCTTGATGAATGAACAACTAGATATAATTTATTCCCCAATTTTACATTGTTAATTGGATACCTATTATTGTTTTAATCAGTTTTAAGAATGACAACATAAAATCCTCATGAGATAGGTCAAAACAACGTTATAAAGTGTGAAAACCACTTATGGAATAAAATTATTTATGTCATCATTTTAGAAAATTATAAAAAATGCCGAGACACTCCAACTTTTGAATTGAGTTGTGCGTTATGTAAACATAAATTTAAATGTACAGGGTGATTCACGCAAGTATGCCATAGTCGATGTCAGTTGTTGATGTGTTGGCAGTTTATACTGAAAAAGTAAAATCTTTGTCAAACACTCTTTCCTTGTCGACATAACAATGAAATATTTAACTGAGACTCACCGAATTGAGATTTTAATGATGATCGGGTACGGGGAAAACTGCAGAAGTCAAACTCATTTAATCCACAGGTATCCCGAATTGCCCAATATTTCACAAAGTACTGTGTCTAAAATTCATGCACAATTCAGAGAACTTGGACATGTCAGACCATTGGAAAGAAACCACACTTCGTTGAAGATGATGTGAAAGTGGATATTTTGTTAAGTGTCGAAGAGAATCCAACTTCAAGTACACGTCAAATTGCCCGTGAAAATAATGTTAGTCATACAACTGTTCTAAGATGTCTTCATAAAGAAAAACTTCATCCCTACAAATTAACTTTTGTGCAGAAGTTAACAGAAGACGATCCAGGCCGTAGAATGGATTTCTGCGAAAGATTGATGAAAAAGCTGAACAGAAATGAGATAGCTCTTGGTACCATTATTTTTTCTGATGAATCAACATTCACATTGAATGGAGAGGTAAACCGACAGAACTGTAGATATTGGTCAGCAGAGAATCCTAATTGGATGCGTGAGACACATACTCAGTACCCTCAAAAGGTGAACGTTTGGGCCGGTATCATAGGCGACCATATTATTGGTCCTATATTTATAGATGGAAATTTGACAGCTGAAAAATATTTTAATATGTAACTCTAAGAGCTCATCCATATCTCAAATGTGGTTGTATGAAATTAAACCAATGGTTCAATAAAACTCAAAGTCCAAACCACAAAATTTAACAAAAGTTCCTTAAAAGGGACCTCAAATACAGGATAACTACAGAAATACGGAATATTTCACATTAAACTTTAAACAAAGTTAAGGAGGAGTTCTATAGGAGACTGTGCTATTTCCAACAACTAGGTGGAGAACGTTTTGAGCATTTATTTTAATGTATTGAAATCAAATACATCAGGTATTTTATGTATGTGTTTCATAACTGTAGAAATAAAAATTTCACCCTGTATAATTCATAATTGACTATACATTATTTAGTTTGTTGGAATCGGTTCATTAAGAGGATTTCAAAAATATGCAAATATACAGGGTGTTTCATTAGAAAAAACACCGACTATGGCATACTTGCGTGAATCACCCTGTACATTTACATTTATGTTTACATAACGCACAACTCAATTCATAAGTGGTTTCCACACTCTATACTATATAATCGAATCCATGCCTTTGATAGATAGCTGTTGAAATGATTTTATCCCAGCTGATGTTGTATAGGTACTATTTTCGCTTAAATACATATTGACATTCCATCACTGACATTCTTCTGATGATGCCAACTTTGTCAAGGACCGAAATAAATATAATATAGTATTGTAGAATTTTTAATTATATTTGAGTTCACTTACTTAATTAAATTTTATTTCATCAGTCAGTATGGATATTCATTAAGTGAAAGCCTCATCTATTCAATAAGTTATGTGACTACAAAGATCGATCTATTAAACTTAGCGAAAATCAAACGTTTATTAATGTCAGCTTCATATTAATTCGCCATAAACTGACAATAGCGCTATAAACTTTCCGATGAAACTAGAATACTGAACCCGTAACGGACCAAGAGTACACTATTGTTACTATATTTTGCTGATACCAAGCTGCAAATCGTAGACCGTTAAATGTATACGGATTTAATAACGAGCTGTTACTGACCGTAATACGCTTATTGGTATAGTCCACAATCTGGAATGGTCTGCTTGGATTATAAAACAAAGTTCAACACGCTTTTGCAGAATGGAAGTCTCAAACTTCCGAAGTTCTTGAACTGGCCACATTAATTCATTAGCCTCTTCAGCTGGACCTTTCAAATATATCTATATTGCAAAATTTCATCATAAAAACTTTAAAGGACATGAAATAAGATAAATTAGGAGTAGTTAGAGTTGAACACAAAAAATTTTTTGAGTGTACAATTAGCTGGAGATGTTTTTCTAACTATATTTCTCCCATTGACGCAAGGGCCACGAGATTAGCTTCAACAATCAGATCCAAATAACTATAATATATAGGGAAAACTGGAAGGTGTACAGGCTGAGGAAAACTGGTATACAGACGGCTTCAAGGCAGAATTAGGTCTGGGAGCCGGAATTGTGGAGACCGTTCAACTGAGAAGCAACAACTACTTACCGGGCTACAGGCCCCGGCGGCTATTGGATTACACTTCAAAGTCAAACGGAGCTGGTACATCTACAAGATAATTGACACCAACCATTCTGGTTTGCCATTAGAAGGAATAACATAACTTGTAGACCAGCCTCGGCGGATTTGCGTAAAAAGCATATGTTCTCCGTCCGAGAGCTCTAAGAGCTCAATCCCGGACTGAAGGAGATACCAAAATCACAATCAATTCATGATTTCCAGTAACGGAAGCGTAAAAGTCGTCACAATAGCGACATCTTCATCTCAAACAATATTTTTTAGAACGTATAAAGCGTTACAATTATAATTATTCTCCAATATCTATTGGTAGCGCGCTTTATTAAATACGACAATATTACAGGTAACTGTAATAATACTGATGTTCCAATTTTTACAAAAGGATTATAAGTATCACTGTCAAGTTGTTTTGGTGATGACGATCTGATAAATAACGATATAATATCTGTCTAAGTCCTGATAGAAACCTTTTTTTCAATCCACAAACTTCACAACACTTTATAGAATTATTAAATCAAATGCGTGGGTCATCGTTTGAGACATTAACAATTATATTCCACTAAGACCTTTTCCACTACTTTTTGGTCAACTCAAAGATTCAACCTCGCTCGTATCGTTAACATAAATGGCTTTCCATATAATCTTTTAAGTTGAAAATTTACGGCATCGTCATTTTGTACTGAAAAACATCGTAAAATCACCTTCAATAAGTTTACCGTACAAAGGGAACTTATTGAGAGCAATGGAATGAAACTAGAAGTATCAAATAAAATTCTATTGCAACGATCATCATTCGCTATTACGGCTCTATAATTCACGAGTGCTGTATATAATCCTTTAAGAGCAATTTCGGTTATATTCACAACATCTGTTAATGATACAGGGAAATTAGCTTTCTGTACAGTTTTTATATTCTTGTAGACCTATCATAGGCACCACACCGAGGCTTTGGGGGCTGATAGACAACGTTATTCCCGGTATGGCACCACTGAAGTGAAGCTTTTAGGGGGGGGTGAATTTTCAAACGTTTAATTAATATCTATGCCTATGGATCATGGGCCTCACTTTATGTTATCATGAAGGCTACCCAACGGCAAACTCAATATTCCATGTCGTTATGGCGTCACTTCAGATTTGCCATACTGACCGAAACGTATAATTTTACCACTGTGGTCATGGATCATGGGCACCGAGTGGGCACCCGTAATCTTTGTTAACAATGAACTATAGAACAAATAAATCAAAACGCTATACCATCTATAATGGTCCCCACCATGGAAATGTATCTCCTTTGTTCATTTTGATGTTCTGAACGAAGTTCTAAAAACGCAATGCGACGTTACCAACGTCAGATATTGGCTTCCAAAGTTGTCACATTTTTATGGGTTAGGTGTATTAAACGCCTCACAGTATAACCGACATTTTATGTGTATTTTGAAGTTTAAAGAAAGAATATATAGATTGGCGAATAATTATGTTACGTATAGCCATTATGTGAGTGGAAAAGAGGCAACTATAGAATAACAGAGAGACAATGTCTAGAGAAGTGGGCTGTTCTCTATTGGACATATATAATTTAATTTTTCCGCAAACGTCAAAAAAAGTAGACATTATTAACGTGAATTCATGATGTTGAAGTATGATTTCACAGACGCCACTTTTTTGTACGGCCGTGAGCGGACAAAAAAGTCCTTTTTTGTACGCTGACGGCCGTACAAAAAAGTAGAATTTTTAACAGGGAAAATAATTATTTGTTGAACTTTTAAACTTTATTAACGATAATAATTATTAATAGTAAAATTACAGTTATTTAAGGTTGCACCGCACATATTTAATGCACTACCTGATTTATTCACTTCCAATTCAAGCGAATTTTGTGCAGAGTTGAAAGAGTTAGTTGGAATTAAATCGTTCGTTGCTGCCTTAGCAATGTCAACAACGTCGGGCGGTGTACAGTTGGGTTGTGAATCCGACATAATTTTCTTTCAGATTATATTATAATCTAAAAGAAAATTTCAGTACACTTTACTACAACAAACGAAATTTTGATGCTCAATTACTTACCAAAAATGTACAGTCCAATTGTTGCTTTAAATCACATACAATATTTCTGACATTATAAAATATTATTGAACTGTCAAATTTGTTTTTGACTTGGCAATCACAAAACCACTAACCACGGAAATGTAGTGCGCAGTTTTATAATTATTATTCTCTGAATTTATCAACTTCGTTGCAATCGTTTTGAATTTTTATTTAAATATTAATTAGTTCTATAGTCTGGATGCCGTTTGCGGAAAAAATAGCATGTTTCATTCGGAGCAAAAGCACTTTTTATGGCTCGTCTGAAATTGTCGGCCTCACTGAAGCTCGGCCATCAAACATTCAGACTCGCCACAAAAAGTTATACTTTTACTCCTAATAAAACAATATACTGCTCACTATGCATACCAATGACATGTCTCTAACGTCAATTCAATAATGTGGTTGCATGAACATCATATAGCAAACTATGGTAATTAACTTTTTCTAATGTAAATGTAGTTATAATATAATGAAAATGTAATGATAATGAACGTTGCATGAATCCGCCTTAACTATCCTCCATCAAGTTTGACAGCACTAAAAGACTCTGACATATCATTTGGAGGATATGCAGTTATTTGTTGCTCATTTTATTTTTCTGAATGTTGAAATAATAATCTTCAAAATTAATTCTGAAGGTATCTAACGATGAATTGTAGAATATATTGTCTAGAATGCCGATGATATTAAATGAGAAAAGGGCGTTAAATCTCCTACTTATTGTCTTTCTTTGTAACTCCGGGATCAATATCAAGGAATCCGTTTATAAATCTCCAATAGTCTGTATCATTTCACCACCTCATTTAACTCTAATGTCCTCCGAAAGTTGCGAAAAGTTCCTATCGAATGAACGAGGAAACGATATTTTCCTGCCTCTTTACTTCTATTATTGTAATTGTTAAATCTCGGTATAGTTCGGCTGCTTATTTGAGGATTCCAGAAAAAAATGTCTACAGTTAGTTTGTGTCGAAAAAATGGAATCTGAAGAGCTGCTTGTCGGTGCTTTTGACAGCTAAAAAGTCATTTCATGGAAATGTGTACTCAAGAATCGTTTGTGCCTACCTTACCGGAAAACCAATCATATCAACACCAAAAATGCAGCGGAAAGTATTGTTTAGCAGCACAAGAACGGCAAATTCACAACCCCGTGATTTTTGAAGCTTTCTATCATCTGTTACCTTGGTATTCTGACGTTTCACGTTAATTTTTTATTTAAACATCAGTGCATGTCAAACTTTTTTGTTATATTTTCCTATTCTTTTGTTAATTCATTAGACGAAAAACAGTTGTGTGTCACACATGCAGGAAACACTCTAGCAGCCGTTAAATATCAGCTGCTCTCCCATTGCTACGCTTGCGCCTGCATCTAAACCATGGGTCACATTAGGCTGGTTGACAGCCGCGAATTAAGGAAGCCGCTCATGAGCTTGGTGTGAACATGAAATTCGCAGCTGACGCGACCAGCCGTCGAGTATTTGCCAGCGGTTGACGAAGTTGGACATGTTCAACTTTTGGTAGCAGGCAGCGGCGACTAAAAGGTCACGTGATCCACTCGCGCTCGCTGCTGCCAGCTAGCAGCGCAGTCTGACCACCTGAGTTGCACGCCAGCCTCGAGTAGACAAACACGTGGTCTGTTGCAGGGTAGGGAATCTCCGAACGAGCGAGGGTACCGCCACCTAGGGGGTCGGCAATATACTAAAATTGCGGATTTAATGAGAACATGAAGAGAACTGTAACGCCGTTGAAAGATACTTCCACCTGCTTCCACCCACTTCGACTGTTTAACTTAACCTAATAACCACTTGTTTGTAGACGTGTCCAGTCTAAATTATCTACAATATCTACGTTGTAGGCGATTTTGTCAATTTTGTGCCTTAGTAGTAAATTTTCCAAGTTATTGTATATATATATATATATATATATATATATATATATATATATATATAATATTTTGTTTAGGTCGGTGTGTTAGTTTAGTTTAGTGTGGACTTTTTTATATATAGACAATGGCAACAAAATGTATAGTAGAGGACTGTAGGTACTGTGAGGTGCACCCGGTAAGTTTTTGTTAATAATATAAAACATGTTTAATTAACTGAAAAGTGACAAAATATTGAAGTAGTTACTCTTTTATACAGCTTTAAACTTCCGAGCCATGAAGAACAACGTTAGGTTTGGCTGGAGAGAAGTGGAAACCTCTTTTTGGATTTAACAGGGCACAAAAATTGGAGAATATGCCCTCGTCACTTTGGCCAGGACTGCTTTGTTAGAGTAGAAAAAGGCGAGGGCATGGTATTGAAAAGGTTTTCTCTGCCATCCCTGTTTTTGCCTGGTAAGTAAATTTTTTTGTACATATATTTATTGAATGTTATTATATTAGAGTGTTTTTTTAGATTACAATCCAAAGGAGGGATCTGATTTTTTGTTTCCCACTATGGTACCCTCACAGGTAACAGCTCTTCAGCAAAATAAAGGTATTTATTGTTGTAAGTTTGATATAATTTAACTGATACAAAGTTTCTGTAGATGCGATGAAAGAATCTGTTTTTTATTCCCCAGTTGGGAAGGTGACAACAACAACCAAAACCTATTCAAGGGAATTGATTAATGGTGAGTTTTTTGCAACTCGTTATGATATAATTTTGGCAGTCATACAATGTACCTAAGAAATATTAACATAATTTTTATGTTACAGCTATTCCATCCACGAGCCGGGTGTGTGAGGAAGACATTTTGCAGAGCATCAAGCCATTATAAAATAATGGTATGTATCAATTAAAATATCTTCTATATGTGCCTTTTGTTATATTATTTGATTTGTTTAATTTCCATAAAAAACAAACTGAATAACATGTTTTATAGTACTATATTAGTAAATGATTGAATTGTCTACAGATACTGCAAATATGTATGCTCCACCTCCGAGAACTAAAAAAAAGAATTTCTCGAAGAAAGGTACAAGCGTTTTTCAAAGGTTAGTAGTTTCAAGAAATAAATATGTACCTAAATGTTTACAATCATATATGTGTGAGCTATATGAATAAAAATATCCAAATTTAATTAGATAATATAATATATTAGTCATGATAGTCATAACCAAGTCATAATCATAAGCAAACTAGAAATGGATGTGTTTCATGTTTTCTTCAATATACATCTGCCGATCTGCCCACAGAAACAGTTGCTGATAGATAAAACTATTTTTTTATTTGTACGAAACTTCAATATGTTATATTTGATCATTTTTGTACTCCACAATATGCATCTTTTTCTGTATTTCAACAATAACGGTGAGAGGGTCACTGTTCCACTATTTGTTGTACTTTGCGTCTTTTCCTGATCACTGTTAATCATGAACTTATTAATGCTTCTTACCTTAAAAAATCGTTTTACCTTACATCGTATACGATTCAAAATAATTTACTACATTTATTGTTCTTCCTGTTTGTCATTAAAAGATGTAAAAAACGTTTTATTTGCTGTGTACTTTTTATTTTAAATAAAATATATAAACTTGATGATTGTTGCTTTATTTTTCCCACTCCAGGCATTATATGGTTCATTTTTTGACATTTCATTTAATTTAACTTGACTATTCGATTGTTATTATTGTGATATCAATCAAAATGTTGAGTTACTTTGAATGAAATTTCAAAAAATGGACCATAAATGCCATATTGCAATAAAAATAAAATCACAGTAATTTTGAATATGGCGCCAGCCGCGAAAAACTGTAAATTTACAGGAATCTTCTTTTTCCACTGTTAGCGGAGATCACAACCATGTCAAATGTGTTAGAGTTTCATTTTCCGACCTGTAAGATGGCGCCACTGGTAAAATTAATTCGTCATTTGAAGCGCCACGGGTCAGATTCCCATCTATCAGTGTTATGTTATCTATGGTCTGTTGTTTACACATATACTATTGTTTTCATTTGTGAATTTTGTATAGAATAGAAACACCGAGATCGTGTAATGCGGCACTCTAAACAACAAAGCCAGAGATCTAAAACTATCTCCATTTCCAACTTGATTTCACACGAAATCAACTGTCTAAACATAGTATCTTGTTATTTAATTAGCGGTACAACTAACTCCAGCAATTCTTGGAATTTAGGGA
The DNA here is from genome assembly GCA_910591685.1 of Galerucella tenella. NCBI lineage: Eukaryota > Metazoa > Arthropoda > Insecta > Coleoptera > Chrysomelidae > Galerucella > Galerucella tenella. The sequence goes on from CAJUYH010002638.1 coordinate 32,691, forward strand.
CTGACATTCGTGAAACATTTCTGTAAGTTTCTGGGTCCTTTTTTTCAACTCTTCTGAAAGTCCTGAGGATGCTCCTAATTCTTTCCTCCTTTGTATCCAAGGCCTACACCACCATCGTATCTTCTTGCGGTTCAGCATTTCCAAACAAAGCTCCGTCACACACAATCTCAATAACTGCATAATTACTTGTTTACGTGGACCCACAGACGACATGCTGACTGGAGCTAGAACCACGCGAGTAGCCGAGTGTGACCAGGTTGCCAGCCGCTGTTTGCTGGTGCTTCTGTCAGCCTAATGTGACCAGTGCTTAACAGTCTCAGGCTGCTAAAGATCATTTTCTGTCCTTGAAACACAATAATACTATTTTGGATATCTGATGAAAGTACTTCCACACCTCTATACAAAATAATATCACTAGCGCTATTCCCAAATCAAGTTCTTTTAGTTTGTCAGTCACCGATCATTAAAATTCTAGCAATTCAACATAAACTTTCAATTTGGATCACAAATAACAAAAAAACTGTAAGTCTCTCAACTCTCACTTCTATAGCAAACAGTTGTGTTAAATCAGGTGGAATCATTTAATGAGTAGGTACCTTAGGTGAATCTATGTAACTTATATTAGGGCTGAGGTCTTTCTTTATTCATACACTCACGAACAAAAAGATTGCATATTTAATTTTATGTCTTCATTTTTTAAAAATTGTCCATGTCCATCAAAAAAGTGTCTCACAGGGTGTTCAACTTATATTAAATGTACATATTGAAGCTTTGCAACAGATTTATAGAATAACTAACGATGTAGCCTATTTTGGTCATAACATTTCATTAGAAAACACTCGTTTGAAGTAATTGAAAATAATTGCTTCACTATTTCGGTCCTTGAGCTACCCAACTATAGAATTTTACGAGTTTTTTAGAAATTGGGTACGCTCGTAGAAGTAATAGAATCGGAAATAAAATTCTGTTAATGATCATAAAGGAGAGAAAAAACAATTCCAGATGGCATAGTTTCCAACGGTTTTTAAATTGAAATAAAATATTCAAAACCTTTTTTGTACCAGATTTAATCACAAAGGAGCGTATTTAAAGGATGTAGAGGATTTTTCTACTGTATTCTATGCTTATTTTACTTAGATGACGTATAATCCTTTTTAATGAATTTCTGATTTCTATTCATTCGGAGACCCATATTTTAGATTCGAATTTTCCCTTAACATCATCTCACGATCACTGCCTTAGAAGTGCCTACGAAGAAAAAAAAACTACTTTGATTTGATTTCAACCAACATTTCAATGCTTCTCTCTCGCGTTACTAAGCGTGGTGGGACAGGAATATTGGGGAAGCAGCAAAATTGTTAAATGAGTGCTCTTCACTCTATTTTCCAAGCTTTCGGAATATCTTCATTTCCATTTTCAAGGATAGCATTCGAAATGTATTACAAGTGGTTTTAAATGGTAAAAAATTAAAATCAAAATTATTGTTAGATGTATTTACCATTTAAAAACACTTGTAATACAATCTAGAATGCTATCCTTGAAATGGAAATAAAGATATTCCGAAAGCTTGGAAACTAGTGTAAAGAGTACTCATTTTACAATTTGGCCGCTTTACGAATATTCCTGTCCTTGTACATTATTGTTCGGCCAATATCTAGTATAACTTTATAGTATATGTATATAGTATAAGTAAAATCAATTAGATGAATAAATTATATCAGCTTCACTTGTATGTATGTATGTATGTATTATAGATAATGGTATGGAACCATAATTTTGTATACTCATAGGAGATTGTCTTCAACAAAGTTGCTGCTTGAAATTACCTATCAAAATAAAAATGCCATTAGTTTGAAATTCGCGCTCAACCAAAAATGACTGATGACATAACGAGTACCTATATTCATAATCTATGGAGCGAGAACTGACAGTGTACTTGTCAGTCAGACGACGGGGTAAACGCTTCTTGTGGTGCGTTTGTGAATAATTTTTAATTTTTGTCTCAAATTTGGAAGTAGTGGAAATAGTATATTGTGCAACAAGTGAGAAAAGTACTTTCCCCACATGCTGCACACTATACTTTTTCTACAACTGCACAAATTTAAACAATACAGGTGGAGTAACTATGGTTAGTAAAACAAAAATAACACTAAAGTATCCCATCTCTAAACTGTTGAATAATTTTATTTAAAATTATAGGTGATGGTGAAATTTGTACAATTTTGTATGGTCAAACCCGAAACGTTATTTCTTTTCATTAAATTCTATTATTTGAAACTACCTATTCGAATTTAAAAAACTTCTTATATAATCTGACAATTTTGAGACAACTAAGTAGGTGTTTAAAGATGACAGTAGCATACTAAGTTTTTGTCAATTTTATTTGATTCTCCCTATAAATGTATGTGGCGTGGGCAAAGTGCCGTGAGAAATAATATTTTTTTTATTAACCATTTTACCTATTTAAAGCACGCCTCGGCGTGTTTAAATCGAACTTTAAAACACGCAACATCAACAACTCGAGAAACGAAGTCTAAATGGCAATTATTAATTTGACAGGAGTACTTTGTAACGTCAAAACCTTCATTCGAACAATATTTAACAATTTCAATTTTATGAATGAAGATGTAAAGTACAGTTGGTATTGTTTGAGATATTAACATTTCGATTTTTCAAATCGGAGTAAATGGTTTTTAAATTAATTATTATTATGCTTTATTTATGTTAACAATAAAAATACATATTCAATAAACAGATGATCAAAAAATAATTAGATAAAAGGAAAAACAATGCAAAAAGTAAATTGTGAATTATAAAATATAAGTATATAAATATATAAGATGTAAATAACATATAAATAGAAATAGATATGTACAATAAGTAATATAAATAAAAAAGTATAAACAAATAAACAAACAAACTGTACCATAAATAAACAGAAATATGTATGAAGTAACCCCAAAATAATTTAAAGTATAATACTAGTAAAATATGAATTGAAACATGCACAAAATAAAATATAAAAAGCATAAAAAGTACTGTATAAGCAATTACACATAAAATTAAGATAGAAAATATAAAATATTATGAGAAATGTATATTATTAGAAATAAATATGACTTTAAATATGAATATATAAATATATATGAATAAATAAATTAATTAATAAGTTAATTAATACTATTAACATTCTCAGAAATCAATGAGATTGAACTTCCATCAAAATGTAAATTAGTTGATGTTTTCCTCATTTCCATGACAACGCAATTCAACCATTTTACATTATTAGCTGTTATTTCCATTTTTTGTTGTAGTAGTAATAGATACCAGTATACATAATTTCAAAGTGCACAAATAAAAAAAATAGCGTAAAGTATTCGTGGATAACTGATCCTTGAAACACTTGCTCTATTTCGAGCACTCCGGCTTCGCCGTCGTGCTTGTAAAATCGCGCGTTTTTTAAAGTCCTTAATATCCACTTATACTTTAATATACTATTCTCACAGTATGAGCAATATTTGGTTTAGAAATTGAGTAAGCTATGAGAAATACGTCACTTTTCATAGCAGTTGTAGAAAAAAATTGTAGAAGCACCATGTTGGTGAAGACATTTATTATAAGCCTCGCACCTTATTCCGCTCGGGGCAAAACCTATCACGAAATAATTTTGGGGCTCGAATAGTCTTCACCACCTTGGTGTATAAATTTTTTTCTCCACGACTAAATAATAACGCACAAATTATTTTCACATATTTAGCTGCATAATGATATAAATTCTTCACACGCAGTGAATAATAAAAAGAATTCACTCTCGTTATCCAATCACATTCTATTATTATCAGAATTCACGCTAAAATAAATTAAAATGAATAAATCAAATCGTCTCTTTAAAACGTCAAATACCTAAGAACGCAAATCGCTTCTGACAGCGCGTCGTTTGAAACGTCAAAATAATTATAAAATCATAATTTTACATATTATAAGAGAAAAAAATTCACAACAGTAGCGATAGTGAATATGTACGCCTCCCGGAATTAATTTGATTTATAAATGTAAGGGTTCCGATTAAAAATATGAGTTACCCATATGTATTTACTCTTTACATTTTTATAAATATGCTTGCTCTTTACCCTAGTGGTGGTTGACTATGACACGGACGATCGAGGTTCGATCCTCACTGGAAGATTTTTCTTTTTAGTCGTGGAGAAATGTGTAGAATGGCTATTAATCACTTGGATGATTCCAAAACTCACTCGCTCCGCTCCCTCGTTTTGGAAACTTCATCCGCGTGAATAATAGCCATCATTCTGCACTCGTTGAAGAATATACTAATTTTTTGGTCGATTATACGTAGATGAAGTTCCAAAATCTAATTTTTGTAAATGTATCACAAGTTTCACATACATCAGTACGATATTATGGTATTTTTTTATACCAAAGCTTCTGTTTACTTTTATTTTACAATATACCTAAGCCTCAAATGTTAATAAGGAATAATTGAGACTTACAATTGCATTTCCTATTCACTTTTTTATTCTCAAATCAACAGATTTTACATGAACTTCTTATTTTAACCATATAATTTTTGATAATAATGTGAAATTTATGCTTTGATCCCTCATTGGCCACGACAGCTACGAGCGGTACGATAAATTTTTCATGTAATTCTAATTATTATTATCCTGCTCTCATTATCATCGCTTTCAATAGTTTTCCAATTTCAATTATATTATTCCAAAAACAATTTTGACATATATCTAATCGCTTGACAAAGAGACAATTCATGCAATAGTAACGTAATCAACATGTCATTAAAGTGCATGGTACATTTTATTAGTTATTCTCAGTGCTACATTTGACTGGCATTCTGTCTCTCTTGTTAATTATCATTTTGGCAATTATAATACATCACTTGATATTGTATATTATATGAGTTGAAGTAATTTCCGATAATTCAATTATATTTAATTAAATCATCTTCGTTTGCGTGTGGAAATGCCACGTCGTCACCAAACGCAGATATGAAGTGGCTTGAATTAACAACAAATTTGATTTTTGAGGGCACTAGCTGACCTAATTCGAATCAAATCAATAATATATGGATCAAAACTTTGTTTTGTTCATGAATCACTTCAGTGAGAAATAAATGTCCTAAACAAAAAGCTATTTTTGAAAAAATCTGATATATGCAGATTTTTTATTTTAATATTCTATATATTTCACATTGACACCTAAGTAAGGTTTTTTAAATGTTAAATCAAACCGTTATCAAAAAGTAACAATTGATGATAATACTTTAAAACTTACTTTGGTCCCTTCTGGTGTACCTTAAGGTTCTATCCTCGGGCTTCTTTTTCTCCCAATTTATATTTCTGATATTTTATTCACTGTTATATTGTTCTTATACTTCTAAAATCATAGACCAAGAAAATTAATTTAAAGCTTATTATCAGAAATGTACCATTGAAAACTGTAAATGGTTGCAGACATTTAGGAATAATTTATGATTGTAGCTTCTTTTTGCAAAAGCACGTCACCCTTCTAGTGAAACAATCTTATTTAGTTTTACGACATTTATATAGAAGTTATTGTATTTAAAACTTCAGATTACGCAAATTATTTTGTGAAACTAAGCTTATGTCAATTCTCAATTGAAGGCTTTTGGTGTTCTATCCTTGTTTAAACAAAGTTACTAAATTCACATCGCAAAGGATCTAAAATAACTGATGTCGATTATGCCAAAGTGGCGTTCCGTCAAATATGGATATGATGTTCAGTTGTACTCGACTTCTTGACCAAAAGTGTATAGTTAAAATAATACCCTTCTTGGTGTGCGTCATCGATTGTGA